>VMDO01005451.1:97862-111843 GCA_007922755.1 Pedetes capensis | reverse complement strand
ATCACAGTGCGTTCATATGGGGGATCACAATGCGTTCTAATGGGGGGATCATAATGCGTTCTAATGGGGGGAATCACAATGCGTTCTAATGGGGGGGGTTCACAATGCGTTCTAACGCAACCCCTGTGGTTATTAATCAAGCACCGTCTCCACACCTACCCTCGCCTACGAGTCACCAGCCCCACCCAGGGGTTTGTTTCCCAGTGCGCGAAATCCCCGGCCGCCGACTCCGGGGCGCGTGGACGTGGGCTCCCCGGGAAGCCGCAGCGGCCCGCGAGGCTATTTCGGGCGTGGGAGGGCGGAGGGAGGAGGGCGGCGCCGCGGGCCGGCGCGGGCGCGGGCGCGGGGAAAGCCTCCCGCTCGGGCTGCCACGGCAACCGCGTCCAGGCAACGCGCCCGGAAGCGACTCGGGCGGCGCGCGGCGGCTCGCGCCCCCGGGGAGCTGCGGAGCCGGCCGGGCCGCGCGCGGGGCCCGGGCGACAGGCGCGCGCTGATTGGACGGCGCTCCCCGCGGCGCGGGCCCGCAGCCGGGCGCCCCGCACAGCCCGCGCCCGCGGCCGCAGCACCCAGCCGCGCCGGCGAGGACATGGGCGGCCGGGGCGCGCCCGCCCCCCGCGCCGGTGAGTGCCGCGCCCCGCGTCCCCGGACGGACGGGCGTCCTCCGGGTGCGGGCGGCGGGTGCGCTCCGGGACCGCCGGTGACCTTGGGGCAGGCGCGCGGTGGATCGGCGTGGGGGAGAGGGAGCGGCGCGTGGCCAGGTGACGGGCTGCGGTCGAGAGGGTTAACTGCATGCTGACGCCAAGGGCTGAAGTTGGGCACCGAGCGCAACTGGCGTTGTGTTTGCGCGGGGGGGGGCTGCATGCTGGCGAGCCGACGGAGGCCCCGCCGAGGGGCTGTCTGGGGACGCTGAGGTGGTGCGCACATTGCCAGGGTTGGGGGCGACTCAGCCACTACTAGGAGCCAAGTGACCTTGGGCGGGTTACCCATGCTGCTTCCCCACCCGCCTCTCTTTTTCTTATCTCCGAAAGGAAAGGAGGGGTTTGGGTTCTTTCCAGTTCCACGGTGCTGTGGTGCCAGGGTATTGTGAGCTGAGAAAGGGCCCCGAACGACGGGTCTGCAGGTACTGGCTCTGCAAGGCTTAATCATGTTTATTCTGCAAGGGGTTCCCATTAACTGGCTCCCAAAGGGGCAAGAAATGTTATTGTTTTATGGAAGATTATGGAGACAGCGGTCGATGGTCCGGAGAGTGGCTTCTTAGGCACTGGTGAAAACACCTTAGGTGCCCTAAAGTCGTGAACAAAATCAGGGTTAGTGCTGCTGAGTACTTCTTGTCTGTAGTTGATCTATTAGGAAACTTTGTATTTGAACAGGTAAATTCAAACCCCAGTAGTGGCAGGCAGCAGCAAATGAAGTGAGTCATTTCTTCAATGTGCATAAGGGTGTGTGTGTGTGTGTGTGTGTGTGGTGTCGTGCGCCTGGGCGCGAGTGTGAGTGCGCAAGCGCACACTCTCACCTTAAAGTCTGTGTGTGCTGGTGTTAGGAATTATTTCATAGGAGTAATCAGAAATGATGCTAAGCTGATTTGAATCTGCAGAAGTGCAGCTCTCAGAACCAGGGGCAAACATTTGCAGCTTACTCTTTAAATTAGACGTAGGTTTGCGAGGGTATATTTTTTTATTGAGAAGCATCCCTAGGGTTTGGGCATTGTGTCTGCCTTAAAGGCTGTGTCTTGGAGTGTGTGTGTAATGGGGGTGCCTCATAGGCTGTGACACCTCATCTATTTTTAGCACTGGCTGATACTAAAAAAGAAACTGAGCCTCTTTCTATATTCTCTATCCATAAACTTGCCTCTTCCACCAAGGGAGAAAGGAGTGCCCTGTATTCCTCTTGCAGATCCCTTGGGATCTTCTCACTTTCTGCTTCAAAGATACTCTTGCTATTCATTCCAATCTGACTTCATCTGTATAAACATGTGAGTTGGCAAGCCAAGTTTTCAATGTTAATGAATAAGATTCTGCAAGCTTGTTTGCCTGAAGGTTTAATAATCTTTGATGGCTTACATGTTAGAAATCTGGTTACTGTGTAGACGGAAAAATCGTTTCTGCCCAGGAATTCAACCACTGCGCCCTTGTTAGGTTGTTAGGTGCCAGGACTCATAGCAACCCCATAGAAAGAAACACTCCTCAACACCGTGCCATGACTGGGAGGATGTCAGTGCTTGTCTGTTATTCGTACCATGGCTGAATGTTTCGGGATTGTTTTGGGAGTGGGCTGTCAGATCCTTCTCCTGTTTTTCCAGTGCTGGCTACTGAACGCAGGGCCTCCAAGTGCACAGAGCAAGCATTTTACGAACTGAGCTAAATCGCTGCTGGCCGTACAAATGCTTTAAAGAACCACCCTTCACTGCCCTTGAGACTCTCATTAGCAAAGTGTTCAGCCTCCTGCCTCTGCCGGCTGTGAACCTGGTGACTCTATCCTGCCTTCCGTGTCTCCTTCCTTCCATCCGGCAGTCGCACTCCTGTATTTTCACCTGTCTGTCTGTGAGGCCATCTCCTCGCCCTTCCCTCTCACCAGAACGGGAATGGACACCTTTGCTAGGAGCAACCCTCTCTACTGTCTTCTCTTGTCTCCCCAGAGTGTGGATGGTCTCCCCCTGGCTCCTTAGGGCCACCTCGAAACCCTTAACTCATCACCAGCAGAGTCTTCTCTTGGAAGGGCTGGTGCTGTCTGCTTGGTGCTGTCTTGTCTTCCTGCTCAGTACTTCCCAAACCTTGTGGCGCCTCAGAATCACCTGGAACATTTGGAGAACCATAGCCCATTAACCTTTCTCAAGTATGCCAAATTAGACCCATCAGGGTGGCTCAAGACCGAAATACACACACACACACACACACACACACACATATATATTTTTTTTCTTTTTTACTTTTTGAGACAGGGTCTCGCTAAATTACGCAAACTGCCTCTGGTCTCGAACTTGGGATCCTCCTGCCTTTGCCTCCCGAGTCGCTGGGGTTACAGGCGGGCACCACCCGTCCAGCTTGAGACCTGAAATATCTTTGTTTTAAAAACAAACACAGCCGGGTGTGTTGGCACACGTCTGTAATCCTGGTGATGCGGGAGGTGGAGGCAGGAACGTCGCAGATTGGAGCCCAGAGGCAGCGTGTGTAACTTAGCTGTTACCCTGTCTTAAGATCAAAAGTAAAAAATGGACTGGGAGGTGTAGCCTAGTAGTAGAGCACTCACAAATCAGTGCACCTGTGAGGCCTGGGTTCAACCCCCAAGCACACTAAAAACAAACACCCCCAAAAGCCCCCCAAAACAAAACAAAACAATCCCCAAACCCCAACACTATCCGAGGAAGCCTCCTTGGCTTTGGCCTCTGCAACATTAGCTCTTACGTAGGCTTCCTTGATTTCTACCCTGCTGGCCAGCTCTGCAAAACTCATACACTGCCAGCTCACACAGTGAGCCAAGTCTTCATTGTCCACAGGAAGAACAGCATATGCTCTGGAATGAGAAGTAAACAGGAGGGGCAGTGGGCCGAACCATGAGCCTCATGGGTCCTGGGCTCTGTTGCCCACCCCTAAACAGCATAGTTGAAGCGTAAGGTAGGAAGGGGTTTTCGGTTTCCTGCTATTGCCCAGGTCCTGCGATGGCACTGGAAACCACTGTGTTGAACATTGATGTTCCACTTTGGGGGATTTAGCTCAGTGGGTAGAGCGCTGCGCTGCAGTCTCTGAGGCCCCGAGTTCAATTCCCAGCACCACAAAAATGGGAGAAGGGCCTGGCAACCCACTCCCAAGGCAATCCCGAAACAGTCAGCCATTGAAAACCCTATGAGGGTCGCTATGAGTCGGATACCGACTCGACCGCACCTAACAACAACAAGCCCCTAAACTGGGCTGGGATTTAGCTCAGATGGTAGAGTGTCGCTCTGCAGTCTCTGAGGTCCAGAGTTCGATTCCCAGCACCTCAAAATGGGAGAAGGACGTGGCAACCCACTCCCAAGGCAATCCTGAAATGGTCAGCCATTGAAAACCCTCTGAGGGTCACTATGAGTCGGACTTGACTTGACGGCACCTAACCACAACAGCAACAAACCCCTAAACTACAAAGCCCCTAAACTTAGAAACCTTAGATATGTTCTGAGTTCCAGTGAATATTCAAATGCTGGTTACCATGGGGCACCCAAGGAGGACCAGAGCAATGTCCTGCTCGAGGCTCAGCCATTCGTACGGAGAGTCCTGCTGCATTCTCATTTACCCTGCGGAAGAGCAAGTGTACGTGTATTGACTTTCTGTGGTACTAGGGACTGGGATTTAGCTCAGTTGGTAGAGCACTGCGCTGCAGTCTCTGAGGTCCCGAGTTCAATTCCCAGCACCACAAAAATGGGAGAAGGGCCTGGCAATCCATTCCCAAGGCAATCCCGAAACAGCCATTGAAAACCCCATGAGGGTTGCTATGAGTCGGATACTGACTTGACGGCACCTAACAACAACAACAACAAGGGACTGAAATAGGTGAGCTGGCAGCCCACCATGTGTCTCAAGCAGTAGTAAATACAAAGCCAGCCTCTTTCTAATAGCAACAGGTTGTTGTTGTTGTTAGGTGCCGTGGAGTCAGTGTCCAACCCATAGCGACCTTATGTACAACTGATGAAACATTATTGTTAGTGTTTCTCTGCTATACGTAGGGTGTTCAATGGCTGATTATTTTTTGGGAGTGGGTTTCTGGGTCCTTCTCCCCAGCCTACAGTATCTGGTATTCCCAGGTGGTCTCCTATCCAAGGACTAACCAGACCCGACCCTGCTTAGCTTCTGAGATCTGACGGGATCGGACGCCACCGTGGCATGGCTGCAGGCAATAGCAACAGGTAGCAGATTATTTCTGGTGGCTTTTTTTCACCCCGTGTGTTGGGGATTGGACACCAAGGGCCTTCTGCATTGCAAGGGCAAGGGCTCTACCGCTGAGCTACATTCCTGGCCCCCAGTTTACGTTTCTTTAGGAATGCCACTCTAAAGGTTGTCCAGTGTACATTAGGAGTATTTTGTGGTGCTTTTTTTTTTTTTTTAAATCTCTCTTGATAAGTATTTTTTTGGGACAGCGTCTTGCTATGTAGTCTTAGCCTCCCAAATGTGAGGATTACAGGTGTGTGCCACTCTGCCTGGCTTACTAAACATTCTCCATAATAAATTATTTTAAACTGAAAAAAAAAAACAAAGCAAAACCAAACAAACGACAACAAAAACCAAAAAGAATAAGGAAGCGTACGAGGGGAGGAAGGAGAAGAGAGGAAACAGTTTTCTGGGTGATTCCATTATTTACTCAGGCTTGGGAATCATTTCACTCGATGCTGTAAAAAAAAAAAAGTCACAAAAACCATGAGCAACTGGCTTTATTCTCTTCTCTGCCTGTCTCTTGCCAGTGATTTGGGGGTTTATCAATTAGCCATGAAGTTCCTCAACACCAACAGTTTTCATCTCAACCACGAATGTCATGGGAATTGTTCCACTTTCAATATCTGGAACTTGGACATCTGCCTCCTTAGCTGACTCCTGCCACCTACTGTGCCTGACTTTACCCATCACTGAGCCGGCCCCTCAATCACTTGCTCTTGCAATCTTTCGGCCCATACAGGTACAGCTCCATTTCTCTCCACGTTGAGGATGGAGGGTCTGGAATCTGGAATCCTTTGTCCTAAAGTGCTGGGCTTCTCATATTGCAGTCCTCAATCCCAAATCTCCTTCATTACCTGCATTTCCTTTTCCTCGTCAGCCAGGTAGGTGGTCCAGGAGAATGTCACCAAGCCCTTCAGACTGGTTCTCCTGGAAATTTCTGCTGGATCTAATTTCACTGAAGAATTACTTTTGTATTAGTTTTCTTTTTTCCCTCTCCCTTCCTTCTTTCCTCCTTTTCTTCTTTCCTTGTTTCCTACCTTCATTTCCTTCCTTCCTTCCTCCTTTCCTTCTTTCCTTTTTCTGTCTTTTCAGTACCTGGGGGTTGAACCAAGGGCCTCCTGAATGCTAGGCAAGTGTTCTACCATTGAGCTGCACCCCCACTTTCTTTTAAAATATTGATTGATTGATTGTAGTACTTGGGAGTTAAACCCAGGGCCTTGTACATATCAACCACAGTCTATAAATATTACCCTTTTACCACTGTTGCTTTCTTTTTCACTCCATCACATTCTCTTGCTCTTTGTATCTATGTATCTATATGTACACACGTATATATACATATATATACACATATACATATATATACATATAGCATATACATATATATACACATAGACATATATATACATATAGACATATGTCGTAATTTTCTCCTGAACTATTTCAGAGTAATGTAGACATGGTATACCTTTGCCTTCTCAAATACTTAAGTGTATGTTTCCTTCTTAAAGGGACATTTTATTGCACAAGTGTCAAAATCAGGAAATTAACACTGAATCAGAGCTGTTATTTACTGATCTTACTCGGGTGTCACCCAGTGTCCTAACAACATCCTTTATACAAAAGAAGGGAAGAAGATCTTTAAAAAGACCTTTGGCTGTGCAGGATCCAATTTTGGATTAAGGTTGCGTTAGATTCCCTTTCTTGCCTTACCTTCCCTTCTTTCCTTTCTTCCTCCCCTCCTTCTTTCCTTTCCTTTCCCTCCCTGTCTTTCTCTTTTTCTCTCATTCATTCATTCATTCTTTTTTGCAGTACTGGGGGTTCAACCCAGGGCCTCATGCCTACATGCTTTGCAAGGGCTGGACCACTGAGCTGCACCCTCAGCCCATTTTTTTACTTTTTGAGACAGGGTTTCTCTAAATTACACAGACTGCCTCTGGTCTCGAACTTGGGATCCTCCTGCCTCTGCCTCCCGACGCTGGGATTACAGGTGTGCGCCACCACGTTCGGGGGCTCCCTTCTTTCCTTTCTGAGACAGGGTCTTGCTATGTAGCCCAGGCTGGCCTCAGCCTCTTGATCCTCCTGCTACAGGCTCCTTCGTTGGGCCTCTTTGGTTTCTTTTAATCTGGGCCGTTCCCCTAGTTGTTTGGACTTTCATGACCTTGACATTCACAGGTACAGGCTGACTGTTTATGCAGGATGCGCTTTGGTTGGGCTGGTGGGTATGTTCTGAGTGAGGACGCTGTTTGCCTCCCAGGACGCTCCCTGCTGCTTGCAGGGCTGTCGCTTGGGCTTGTGTTGACCCTCTGCTCTCCTTCCTAGTCCCACATGCAGTTGGCCACCGGGTGTTGGGGTGCTTCCCGCAAAGTCGCCTTCAATCTGTCCCTTCCTTCCCGTTCCTACTGTTTCGTTCCTACTGTTTCTTCTTTTATGCGGTTGGGAAGGCCTCCTTTGAGTTGGTATCCAATGACTTGTTGTTAGGTGCCTTCCAGTCGGTATCCAACTCATAGCGACCCTCATAGGGATTTCAATGGCTGGTTGTTTCAGGATTGCCTCGGGAGTGGATTGCCGGGTCCTTCTCCCCTTTTGTGGGGCTAGGAATTGAACTTGGGACCTCAGAGACTGCAGCGTGGTGCTCTACCAACTGAGCCAAATCCCAACCACGGCCACAATGACTGTTCCCACCTTATCCCCTGCCGTTTTCCAGCAGGCCGTTGTGCGTCTGCGCATTTCCTCCAGTCACTGTTTCCCCTGCTCTGCCCTCTCTCCTTTTCTCACGCTGCCCAGTGTTTGCTTTGTGCACACCCTGGAGGATCCAACGCAAATGCTTTTCCGGATGGCCCAGTTCAGACTGATGCGACCCTCAGTCCAGTGGCTTTGCGTGGTTGCTGCCACTTAAGTGGCACTCACCAGCCTCTCTGCTCTTGCATGGTGCCTCGCTAGGGCTATTTGTTTATGGAACTGATGAAGCTTCCCCCCCCCCCCCCGTGCGGGGGCGGGTCTGGTTCAGCACTGGAAAGGCTCAGCGCTTATTTGTTGATTGGCCTAAAGTATTTGGTGAAATCATTAATCAGCGTGCAGAATGGCCGGGGAGCTGTCTGCATCCGCAGGCATCCGGTGTGTGCTGGTGGCTGCGAAACCTGTGCTTTACTTGGAGAGTCAGGTGGGCGTTGGTTCAAAATAGGATCTTTGAGTAAAGCGGCAGTGGATAATTTGAGAAGGTGTTTCCATGTTGTAAGTGGCATGAATGATTTTCCCCTGATGACATCTTCATTTTGTGTCTATGTCAAGGCAGAGCACATCTAATTGAAAAAAACGAGTAAAGAACCCAACGTAGCATATTAAAAATGGCCCGTGTAGATCTTCACACCCCAGGTGAGCAGCTCAATGTGAGAGGAGTTTCTCAGGCGCACTTCCTGCCCCGGAGCCCCAGCCATCTGCTTCCTTCATTGTTTGGTCGCCCCTCTCTCCTCTGCGGGTCCAGCGCTGCCTCCTCTTCCACCCTGCACGTGCTCATTCGCCTCTTCTGATTCCACTCTTCTACCTGGTCCTTCCTCTTAAGAATTCTCCCTGTTTCTTCCTCTCCCTATATTGGTGGTTTTATTTTTTGACTTATTGGATGTGGTTTTTTTTCATGAGTTTTTTTTTTTTTTTTTAATGGAAAAGCAAGTGATTTTTGAAGAAAGAGGAAATACAATTGCTTTTTACTGCTGAGTATTTTGTTGATTCTTTTCTGGGTCTCTGTAGTTCTTGGTGTTTTGTTTTATTCATTCATTTATTTTATTTTATTTTTTTCCAATGCTAGAAATTGAACCCAGGGCCTCTAGCAAGCTAGGGAAGTGCTCTACCACCGAGCTACACCCCCCCATCCCTTTTGGTAGTTTAAAAATGTCATTGCCAGTGTTCATAAAATGATTTATCAGCACGTAATCGCTTCTTTCTGACACACCAGGGAAGTTCCTGGGCATGTGATGGCTGACACATGTCAAAAGGCCTGAATTTTTCAGTCTCTGCCAAAGCACTGTTGGCTCTCAGAGTGGAAGGTCAGAGTTTGGGGTGGCGAGAGGCTGAGCTGGCTGGGACCTGCAGGCTCCTCCCTCCAGGCGCCCCTGCCCTTGCTGACCAGGGGTCCGCTCGGTGCCCCTTCGGGACCTTCCCTCTGGACGGAGTCGCTGCAGAAGTGACAGCAGAGCGCCTGCTGCTGTAGCCCAGAGCGGCCTAAATAAAGAGCGTGTTTGTGTGGGACAGGGCGTGTGGGTGCTGCTTTCGCATTACGGAATTCTTAAAATTGTTTAACTGGGAAGATGTTATTCAGAAACCCCTGGCGCCCTCAGCTTGGTTTTTGTTTCCTTCAGAGTCCCCCCCCCCCCATTTTTAATTACCTCTGTTCAAGAGTCCTCCCCTGCTCCTTCTAAATAGTTACAAAATTAATGTGCTGAGCGCCAGTGATTACTCCAAATAAAAGAGGCTCTTGGACCCTCCGGGGGTAGGCAGAGAGGTGCAGCGCCTCCCTCGGAGTGGGGACAAGGGCACAGGCTGGGGAAGGGACTCTATGCCAAGCCGGCATCCCAGCTGTCCAGGCCGAGGCTCTTGCAGGGCAGAACCCAAGAGTCGCAGCTGGGGTTCTGCCTGTGTGAGGGGGACTGGAAGGCGAGCCTTCTCCTCCTGTCTGTGAACCCCAAAGCTTCGGGGGTGGAGGGAGAGAGTCAAGTAGGTAGAGAGTTTACACCGGCTTTGAATAATATTTTTTCTGTTCTTGCTGTTGCACTTGGCACGCTCTCTCTTTAACATTTGGTAATGTGTCTTCTCTAATGCTAGAAAGAAAAGTTGCCAAATATAGCTGTTGATGCAAGTCACGTTAAGACGCCTCTCCTTCGGGGCGGGTGCCTGCCCGCGCGAGGGACCCAGCTCGCTGCAGTGTGACCTGAAGCCGTCTGCCAAGCTCACGGCTGGGGAGGGGGCCGGAGTCCACCGCTGATGCGTCATCTGGGCAGAGCGACTCAATAATTGAACTGCTGGGCCTTTCCACATTAGAGAAACAAAAAAGGCGAATGAGCACATATTTATGAGCATCTGCGAGGAGGCGCCGGGCCCGGCTGCACGGGGGATGCAGATTCCTATAGGATGTTGTTCCTGTGGCCCCAGAGCAGCTCTGTTGGGGAGACATAATCCGCGAAAAGTTCAAATAACAATAGGGGATTTAAATAGCATTTCAAAATAGCTGTTATTAATAGACGAGAACAAAACCCAATCTGTTTTTGCAGGGGTTCTCCTAAAAACGTTAACATCGTGCTAAGCTCTGGAGAGGGGTGAAGCAACATCAGTGACTATTTCTTGGTTTGTGAGGCCAGCTGGACCTGAGGGAGGCCACGTGTATGTTGCAGAATGATGAGATATCTTCAGTTACATGGGGGCCTGGCTGGAAAGAAGACCGTTGGAAATGTTTTAAGCATTCGGAAACTCATTTTTATGAATCAAACACACTCACTCATCCCCTGTCCACCCCAACAGAATCCCCTTTATGGACCGTAATAGAGGGAGGGGGGAGAGAACAAGTCGTGCAAAGTGGAATCAAGGTCATATCCACAGAGGACGTTGGAAATATCTGCCCTGGGACCCTGCAGAAAGCTCACGCTTTCCCTGGGACTAAGGCTTTGGTGGCACCCCTGAGCCACTGTCTCTGTGCCACATGCCTGATCACCATGGACAGGGAATCCAGGCCACAGTCAAAGCTTAATGAGGACACCAGACTCAAACTACATTATGTGCCCCGCAAGGGAACATCCTAGGAGGGTGAAAATTTACAGCATATTTGTTTTAATTGAACCACACAATCTTTTTATTTTGCGGTACTGGGGGTTGAATCCAGGACCTCACACCTGCATGTTCTGCAAGTGCTGGACCACTGGACCACTGAGCTGCACCCCCAGCCCATTTTTTTTTTTTTTTTTTTACTTTTTGAGACAGGGTCTCCCTGAGTTACGCAGACTGCCTCTGGTCTCGAACTTGCGATCCTCCTGCCTCCGCCTCACAAGCTACTGGGATGTCAGGCGTGCGCCACCATGCCTGGTTCACCACACAATCTTTTAAACTCAGAATCACGCTTGTTTCTTGGTTTTGATGGCATTAAACGAGCAGTGTCTGCATTTGTTGTTGTTGTTATTCATTGGTTCATTCTTTTATTCAATAGTACTTATTTAAATTTTTGTAATTGTGAGCCAGGTATGGTGGTGCACCCCAGTAATCCCAGCAACTCAGGAGGCAGAGGCAGGAGGCTTGCATGTTCAAGGCCAGAGGCAGCCTGTGTAATTTAGCAAGACCCTTTCCCAAAATAGAAAAAAAGCTAAAATATGGGCCAGGGGTGCAGCCCAGTGGTAGAGCGACTGCAAAGTATGCTCTGTGTCCTGGGTTCAACCCCCAAATACCACACCAAAAAAACCCTATAATTGTGAAAAAACATTTATAAGGTTATTTTGAAAATAAGGAAAAGTAGAATGAAAATGTAGTCAATGCTACCGTTTATACTTTGATTTACTTCTTCCTACTATTTTAACTGTTTCCTGTGACTATAATAATGCTTCCAGTGCTGGACACCCGCCCCCTTGCTCTTGGAGACGGTGAAGGGATTTTTGGGTTGCTGGGGTAAGGTAGGATTGAAACAAAATGTCAAACTGGGCACAATGGCACATGCCTGTAATCCTAGCACTCCTGAAGCCCAGGCACCAGGATGGCTACAAATTTGTGGCCACCCTGGGCTACACAGCATGAGGTCAAGGCCAGCTGGGGTCCCATAGTGAGACCCTGTCTCAAAACCCAAACCAAACCAAAACAACAGTAGCAACAGAAATTTCAAGGTGCTACCGATGAATGTAAGCTTTATCTGCGATTTACCTGGTGTGGCCAAGGACGGGCGTTTAGGTGTGAGTATGCACACATTAGGGCTGGGATTTAGCTCAGTTGGTAGAGCGCTGCTCTGCAGTCTCTGAGGTCCCGAGTTCGATTCCTAGCACCGCAAAAATGGCAGAAGGACGTGGCAACCCACTCCCGAGACAATCCTGAAACAGTCAGCCATTGAAAGCCCTATAAGGGTCTCTATGAGTCGGACATGACTCGATGGCACCTAACAACAACAACAACAACGCATACATTATGAGCCACATATTGCCTTAAAGGCTTCCCCAGATTTTCTCTGGATCCTCCTCCCAGTCACCCACATTCCCAGGTATGCTAGCCCAGGACATTGCATCTAGGGACTGCTCAGCTGTTCTCCAAATTTCCCATCATGGGCCTGGAGAGGTGAGCTACCCATTAAGAAGAGGCGGGGCGTCTTACTGCTGCTCCTTGTTAGCGGCTGTCCTTCTTGCCACCCTGTCAAGCTGGACACCTGGGTTTGGGAAATCGGGCACTGTTGTACAGTCTTTTCCACCTCTCTCACCGAACACCAAGGATTTAGCCAGGTGCCAACTCTCCATGCCACAGAGGTCATTCCAGCAATTTGGCATGGGAGGGGTAGGAGCTGGAGGATGAGAGAGAAGAAGGAAGGAGAAACATCAGAAGTAGAAGAAGGGTGCGGTGGCACACGCCTGTAATCCCAGGGGCTCGGGAGGCGGAGGCAGGAGGATCGCAAGTTTGAGAACAGAGGTGGTCTGCGTAATTTAGCGAGACCCTGTCTCAAAAAGTTAAAAAAAATGGCTTGGGGGTGCAGCTCAGTGGTCCAGCCCTTGCAGAGCATGCAAGCGTGAGGTCCTGGGTTCAACCCCCAGTACAGCAAAAAAAAAAAAAAAAAAAAAAAAAAGAAGTAGCCTGGGGTCTGTGAAGACCCCCTGCACCCAGAGGGAGTGTTTGCCTTGCCCTGGACCTAGGGTCTCCTCCTCCTCCCATCTCTGCTGGGCTAGGATCAGCCAGCCTTCTCCCTAAGGGGAAGAGGATGAGGAAGCACAAGGGATGGCCATGGCGGCAACGGTAGTGGCAGTAGAAAATTTGCAGGATCATTTAAATTCGTAAGGTAAAACATTTGCACCACCTCAATGACGATGCCATGAAGCAGAACTTTGGTTTCCAGGCTCTGATTGTGGTTAACACTATAAGTTCAGTCTGGTGGTGGTTGTTGAGACAGGGTCTCGCTTTGTAGCCGAGGCTGGCTTTGAATTCACTATCCTTCCTCAGCCTTCCAAGTGCTGGGAGTATAGGATGGTTGCACTACCACACCCAGCTATTTTTTTTTTTAAACCTTAATATTATATACGTTGTTGTTGTTGTTAGGTGCCGTCGAGTCGGTATCTGACTCATAGCGACCCTCTGTACAACAGAGGAAACACTATTGTCAGTGCTTCTCTGCTGTTCATAGGGTTTTCAATGGCAGATTGATTTTTTTGGGAGGGGGTTGCCAGGTCCTTCTCCCAGCCTAAAGCTTCTGGTGTTCCCAGGCAGTCTCCCATCCAGGTACTAACCAGGCCCGACCCTGCTTAGCTTCCGAGATCTGACGGGATCGGATGCCACAGGGCTATAGCTGCAGGCAGTATTATATATAGCACATAAATACTTCCTCTGTTACGTCATGGCTTGTGTAACTATTATTTTAAATACACACACAGAGTTCTTTTTATTTATTTATTTTTGTTTTTGGTATTTGGGGGTTGAACATAGGTCCTTGCACATACTTTGCAAGGGTTCTACCCCTAAGCTGCACCCCCAACCTCTTTTTTATTTTTTATTTTAAGACAGTGTCTCACTTAGTTACACAGGCTGCCTCTGGCCTTGAACCTGTGATCCTCCTGCCTCAGCCTCCCAGTTGCTGGGATTATAGGCATGTGCCACCGTACCTGACTGCTATAGATATTCTTTTGGTAAATAGGTATGAATAGCTTTGATAAATAGCTTCTTGTTGTTGTTGTTAGGTGCCGTGGAGTCGGTATCCGACTCATAGCGACCCTCTGTACAACAGGGGAAACACTATTGTCAGTGCTTCTCTGCTGTTCATAGGGTTTTCAATGGCAGATTGATTTTTGGGAGGGGGTTGCCAGGTCCTTCTCCCAAGCCTACAGCTTCTGGTGTTCCCAGGCGGTCTCCCATCCAGGTAC
>VMDO01005451.1:0-97762 GCA_007922755.1 Pedetes capensis | reverse complement strand
GATAAATAGCTATTGATATCCTAATGACTATTCTATTAGTGGACACTTTAGGAGTAGCTGTTCATAGAAATATGAACATCTAATTAAGATTACATATTGAGTATGGATAAAATGCTTTAAGAGTATAGATTTGGTGGAGATTAGTTACTGTTGCAGTGGAATTCCAATTGTGTGGTCCTAGAGTATGGACGGGGGCTTAGCTCAGTTGGTAGAGAGCTGCTTTGCACTCTGTGAGGCCCTCCGTTTGATTCCCCAGCACCGTAACAACATGAGAATGCTGAGGCAAGCCACTCCTGAGGCAATCCTGAAACAGCCATTGAAAACCCTATGTTGTACATAGGGTCTCTGTGAGTCGGACCGACTGGACAACATCTAACAAGAAGAAGAAGAAGAATATGTAGGACCTGCAAAGACTGAGAATCGACTCCCCTTTGAACTTGAGGTCTTTACTTATTTGGTCTTTTTAAAGTAGAAACAAGAAGTGTGCATTTCTGTTTAAATGACATAATAAAAAAAAATTAGGTTTGAGAAGTAAGACATACATTTACTTGAATCTCCCTATATTCCTCTGTTCAATCTCTGCCTCCCATTTGGGAGAAAAACATCACCCTAGGTTGGAGTCGGTCATTTGCATATTCATCTTATATTACTTGGCATATTTTAAGCCTTCATAAAAATGGCATCAGAGTGTCTACACCCTTCCCCCCCGCCATTTAGTATTCATTCACCTGGGGACTTCTAATTCTAATTTGTTTCTTTTTCAATACTGCTTGGTCTCTCCTTGCATGCTTACATCACGGTACATTCACCCAGTTGCCTAATGAAGGGTCTATCTCTCTCACTTGGTGTACTTTTTTGTCATTAGAAGCAGTGCTACAATTAGTATTCTTGTAATCGTCATCTTATCAACATATTTGGGAAGCTTTTTTGAGTATTTCTTAGCAGTAGAATGATCGGGCCATGGGGTTTGTGCACCTTTAGCTTTACCAGATACCAATCACTGCTTTCTGAAGCGTAGTGCCAATTTACGTCCCCATCTGGCGTTCCTGTTGCTCCGTAGAGATTCTCTGAATAGTTGATCTTATCAGGTTTGGTCTTTACCAATCTGATGGAATGAAGTGCTAACTTTGGTGATTTTTCTCTAGTGGAAAATTACATACATTTTATAATTCACTTTGATTGCCAGAGTACAGTCAAATGCATGAAAAAAACTCTTATGAGTTCTCATTCTTCAATTTTCTTCTGAGATTTTTCTAAGCAAGACAACCATTTGGAAATCTAAGAAACATCTTAAAAGTTAGATCATAAAGTAACTCTTCTGTTCCTGCCTGTAGCTGTAGCACTGTGGCATCTATCCCGTCAGGTCTCACAAGCTAAGCAGGGTTGGGTCTGGTTAGTACTTGGATGGGAGCCCGCCTGGGAACACCAGGTACTGTAGGCTTGGGAGACGGACCAGGCAACCCACTCCCAAAAATCAATCTGCCATTGAAAACCCTATGAATAGCAGAGAAGCACTAATAATACTGTTTTGCCTGTTGTACATAGGGTCACTATGAGTCAGACACCAACTCCATAGCACCTAACAACAAAAACATTCCATTCCTAGTGTATAATTTGGTGTCACAATCACAGCTGACTACAACTGCCCCAAGTACAGGTGACCCAGTTGTCTGGTCTATAGGATGCATGTTCTGTTGATCAGAAGCAAGTCACACGTCCACCCACATTTAAGGGGAGAGGATCACATGATGGATGAACCCCATGAAGTGCAGGTCATGGGGTCCCCTTAATTAGTCAGCCCACTTTAACAGGGACCATGTTGAGAATACCATGTGTCAGCATTATGGGTCTAGGTCCTTGGCCTGGTTAGTGCAGCCAACGATGATCAGGCTTCAGGGGTCTGACCTACTAAGGTCAGTTCCCATCAAACATAATTCCAATTCATTGCTTCTCATGAAGAGTGGCAGTAGGTATACTGAGGCTTGTGTTTGATGATTCCTGCAGGTTCTCCTTTTATGCACATCCATCCAGGAAGCTAAAAAAATTCTTCCTGGTGGATATAGACCAAGGCAAGAGGAATGAGCAGGGTTATCTTACTGGCTGACCATTGCACCATGGGAGTCTAACTCAACTCCCTCCCTTATACAGCTTTTATTAGTGCTCTGGATTCTTAAGATTCTTAGAAAAACGGACACATTTCTCTTCAAATTTTGGGGTGCAGTGGCCATGTGCCTATAATCTCAGCTACTTAGGCAACTGAGGCAGGAGAGTCACTTGAGTTCAGAAGTTCAAGACCAGTGTGAGCAACATAGTGAGACCCCATCTCAAGAAAGAAGGAAAAAGAAAGAAAGAAAGAGGGAAGGAGGGAAAAGAGAAAAATTGTGCTTGCTAGACGTGCTATGTGGACCATCCCCCTTTCTGGTTGCACTTTCATTCTCTAGTCCAAATATGACTCAGCTGGAGGGGGAAGCTAACGTGAGCAATGGACAATGAAATGCATGTATGGAAATGTCATAATGAAACCCATTGAGTTCTACATTAGAAATTACTAATGTAGATATGTAAAAAAAATACAGAACTCAGTTGATTAAATCCAGCATGGAATTACTTCAGTTCGGCCATCTGTCCTTGTGATTCACTCATCCAGTGAGCATTTGTTGATCAGGTACTATGTGCCAGGTAGTTGGGATGCAGCTGTGGACAGTACAGCTCCTCAGCATACAGAAGAGAGGGGAAGACTGACATTAAACCCATGTGAGTGCTGACCTGTTTCCATAGCGAATATCAACCATCTCATGGCAGTCTTATAGATCAACTGGTTTTATCCCTTCTTTTTATTTTTATTTTTATTTTTATTTTTTTAGACAAGAGTGTTGTTAAATAGCACAGTGCCTCAGCCTCCCCTGGGCGGGGCATACAGATGTGCACCACCATGCCGGGCTTCTTCCCTCCTTGATTACTTAGATTTCTTTATCAGAGCATCTTAACTTGAATTTTGAGTAAAGTTTGCAATCTGCCCCACTTACCTTCCAAATGAACTAAACCACAATTATAAACAGTATTTTGATGTAAGTGTCCATCAGTAAGGAGCTAGTTAACCATTATGATATATTCATCAGTGGAGTACTATGCAGGCATTAGAAATAGTGGTGTATCTCTTGACATACTGATATAGAAAGATGTTGATGATATAGTGTCAGTTAGGAAATGTAGGGTACACAGTGTGTGGGGTGTGATTTCATTAGTTTAAAAGGAGAATAAATGTACCTTAGGGGCTGGAGTTCAGCTCAGTTGGTAGAGTGCTGCTACGCACTCTCGGAGGACCCAGGTTCCATCCCCAGCCCTGCAAAAATGGGAGGACATGGCAATCCACTCTGCAATCCTGAAACAATGAGCCATTAAAAACCCTATAAGGATCTCAATGAGTCTGACCTGAGTTGATGGTGCCTACCAACAACAGCAACAAATGTATCTTAGAGAGTTTTTAAGAAACATAAATTGATACGACATCAGCAGTTTTTGAGTGTCAGCTTTTACTTTATTCTTTATGCCTCTAGGTAGCGTCTGAATCCTAACATCATATTACTGTACTAATCACAGAAAACATTTATGAGTTTAAGAAAAGGTGCTTCTTAAAACGTTCCAAATTTCTTCAGACACAAAGTGTGTGTTCCAAGTCATTCTTTTCATGAATTTGGTTTGGTTTCAAAAAAACACCGAGTAACAGTAGCATCGCTTCAGTTCAGCTGTAACCTCAGCCCACGCTGGCTCGGGAGGGACAGTTTGGCCATGAAAGAGCGATAGTAGGTACTTAATAATTTCCCATGAGCCCCAGACAGTGAACAATGTAACACCTCCTTAAATAAACTAATGAATTCTGTTTGCTGGAGCCTTATTTATAAAGACGTATTTTCAATAATAGGTATAGTTTCTATCAGATGTGCATGAAGAGACATTAGCCAGGGAAGGGAAAGGAAGTGACTTTGTTGGAAGGTTATCCAGTGCCCTTGAGGCCAGCCGCAGCCTCCCCAGCAGGGACGCCTGGAGGAGAAGAGGCCAAGGGCCTAGGATGGAATCTCTGCTCTTCTTCTTCCTAACCTGGACATCGAGTTGGCTCCTGAACATTCCTCAGCCTCCATTTCCTTCAGTGAAATAGAATAAGAGTAGTCCCTTTGATAGGCATAGTGGCACACTTCTGTAATCCTAGTGACTTGGGAGGCGGAGGCACGAGGATCTCGAGTTGGAGGCCAGAGGCAACCTGTGTAACTTCCCCAGACCCTGTCTCAAAATAAAATAAATAAATGACTGAATAAAAATGGACTGGGGGTGCAGCTCAACAGCAGAGCGCTTGCAAAGTATGTCAGGCCCTGAGTTCAACCCCCCACTACTGAGAAAAAAAAAGGCCCTTCACAAAGGATCATGAGGATGAGTCACACCGGTGTGTGCCAATGTTCTGAGTGCTGGGGCTGGGGTGAGCGCCAGGAAGTGGGAACCGCTGCCATTGCCTTGGCCCCAGCACCAGGCCTGCTGAGGTCACGGTGGGGAAGCCAGGGTTCCAAGAACGGTCCTTTGCACACAGGACCCGTGTTTCACGATAGGAAGGTGCGCGGGACCCTAGCTGTGAAAAAGCAGAGTGAGAAATAGAAGGAAGGAGAGACACAGGAAGGAAGGAAAATGGACAGTTGTGGGGCATCACTCTGCTGCTGGACTCGCTGTGGCTGTGAGCGGGAACCAACCACCAAAGACGCGTCTTCTGGTGAGGGAGAGCTGAGCACCCAAGAGCCGTGCCGCCCGGAAAGGAGGCTTATGCCCACAGCTGCTCTGAGAAGCCTTGAGAAAGGGAGGCTCAGAGGCTGATGCCCATGGCAGCGCCTTGCTTCTTTCTTCCCAGTGACACCGACTCCCAAGTGCTCTTCTCCAACAGCTCTTTATTATTTCCTTATCTGTCCCAGTGGATGGAATGGACCCAGACTGCTCCGTGTATTGCCCTTATATACTCTCCAGGAGCTAGCCAGGGACCAATCAGAGGCAGTCACCCCATATGGGTCTCGGCCAATGAGGGGGGATATGCAAATTTGGTTTTGTAAAAGTAGCCAATCAGGGATGGTTCCTGAATGGTCCAATCAGGAGCCGTTCAGGGGTTTGGAAACAATCAATCGGTATGGAGGGGTCTGAGGCAAGGGATTGGATGCCAGTGCCATCTTTGAGAGCTCCAAGACCCTGAATTCCCGGATGTAGGGCAAAGGTGATTGCCGGGGGAACAAGCCTCAGTCCTCCAAGGGGCCTAGATAGGCCCCGGGGCAAACTGCCTCTCTAGGCAGTGCCCTACAGACAGTGAAATAGGAGGTTAAGAGAAAGGAAGGGCAAAGGGAAACAAGTGGAGAGTAGTCAGGGGTGGGAGAGAAAAAGGTGGAGACTGGAGGCAGGGAAAGGAGGACAGCCGGGGAGCGGTGGGAAGAGGCTCCAGGAGAGCTCTGGGGAGTCTGCAAGCCCCTTGCCCCTTGCCCGGCCCTCCTGGATTCCTGGGTCCCCATGTGTCCAGCGCTGTAGCAGCCGCCCTCATCTGACCTTGTCTGCTGGGTGCTCATCACACCTGGTCTCCGCCACCCAATCTCTCAGTTCCAAGGGGCGTCTGAGACCTGCCGGTGCAATGCAGAGAGGGAGGCCAACTCCCACCTGTCTTCTCGCGCACCTTCAGCTGCTCTCCGCCCTCTCTCTTGTCTCTCTAATTTTAACTCTAAGGAAATAGGCTTCGTTCTTTCCACTACCAAATTACAACCACTTTATTCATAAATGCTTTGCCGCTTTTTTGAAAAAAATGCAACGCTTGGCTTAACAGATCCTCGCTGTAATTTAATAGCGAAGTGAAAAACTAACTTTGTTTTTTTGCATAATATGCAAATGTTTGGTGAAATATTATTTTAATTGGCTAAATTCATGTATCGTGTTACATTAAAGTGACGCTACAGTATTTCTACCCACTGTCACGTTACTCATAAAATGGTAGATGGCACTGATGTCTCCTTTTGTCGTTAAAATATTAAAAATATTCATAGGTGTGTGTATATCCACTTCCTTTTTCTCTCTTCTTTAACAGAATCCCCATAGTCACAAATAATTATTTTGATTTAGATAACAGCATTTCCCTTTACTCTGTGGGAGCCTCCAGATTCTGTTGATGTTTTGCATATTTTAGTCATTATGGTTTTTCCTTTTTTTTAATTTGGAAATTTTTAATGCACAACTTAACAGGTTTCGATTTTGCTTTTTCTGATGTCTTTCAATTCTCTTTTTGTTTTACCTACCTGTCCCTTCCCCTGGCCTCCCCCAATTAAACTCACAAAATGGTGATTGTTTATTGTACCAGTAAATCATGGCATGATGAGAGTAGCGCACGCCCCAGCCCTGCCTGATAAGGGTGGAGGCCCGTGTCTAGTGTCAGAGACCAGATTTATAAACATAGGGGCAGTGATAACCTCAGGCAGAAGTCAGAATGGGCAATGGGAGGATCCAGAAACAGTGCCTGGGAAGGTATTTAGCTCAGAGACTTATTTATTATTAACGTGTATTTATCTGCATATAGATCCATCCTTTTGGCAAAGAATCATGATACGTTACGAGCCAAGCAACCTAACAGATGGACATGTTCTTGCCACCTCCATGAAAGGGCGCCAATTCTGAGTGTGCATTGTGAACTCCTGCCGTAGGAAGTTCCCGTGGTGTAGTCATATTGCCAGATAATAGGAAGGCTTGCTACCGACAAACCATCTCCAGCAATCAGTGGTGTACACACACCTTTTTCAGAAAGTTGATGTGGTTGGGCTCCTGGATCTCAGGATAATTCCAGGTGGATGAAACGAACTTCAGAGAAGGGGATGGCAAACATTTCCACTCATTCACAGACCGCTAATGTGTGGGATTCAGTCCAGGCAAAGAACTCTTACTTTTTCACTAAACTGATGTCTTTCTTGCTGCACTTTCTGAGCCAGGAATGCCAGTCTTTCGCTCAGGAGCTCAGCAGTAGAGTTCTTGCCTAGCAAGCACTGGATTAGATCCCTAGCACTTCAGAAAACAAAAGAACAACAGAAAGAGTTAAAACATGCCCTTGAAGAGTACGTACGTAGTTTAATAGGAGAGGCAGACTATTCAATAGATAAAAATAATAACGCCCTATGTTGTTGTTGTTAGGTGCTGTCGAGTGGCATCCGACTCATAGCGACCCTGCGTACAACAGGCAAAACCCTATTGTCAGTGCTTCTCTGCTGTTCACAGGGTTTTCAATGGTGGATTGATTTTTGGGAGTGGGTTGCCGGGTCCTTCTCCCAATAGGAGAGGCAGACTATTCAATAGATAAAAATAATAACACCCAATAGGTAATATAAAACACATAGGTAGACAGAGCTGGAGGTCCTTAAAGGCTGACTCTGAACTCCTAGGTAATCGGGGATGCAAAGGGTATTTCCACAGAGCACAGGAGCAAAGGTATGGTGGGAGCAGAGTGCATGCCTGATTGGAGCGTAGAGGTCAATGGGGTGGCAGCGGGAGCATTGACTGGGCGGGTGCCTGTGGTAAGAGTGGCCAAACGTGAGGCTTGCAGAGCAGGTGAGACCACACAGAGAGTAAAGGAACCAGAGCTGAGGCTGAAGTGTTGAGGAGAGATCCTGTGGGCTCCCAGGGCTTCCCTGACCTGGCTGCTCCCCAGGGAAAATGAGCTCCTTGCCTTTGGTTCCCTCCAGGTGTTTTTTGTTCCCATAGAGAACTACTTACCTCCATGTTCTATGGTGGGCTTAGCTGTCCTCTTACCTGTTTTAGTTACTTGGCTACCTAACAGGTGCTAAATAAACGTGTCTTCAGTTGGGCTATTCTATAGATGGATATCTTAACGAAGGTGTCTTAGAACTTTAAAAGTATACTGATTTTGTGATTCTAAACAATAACGTTTTCCGCACTGGCTTAATTTTATCTAGTAAAATTGTTCTCTTTGACGCTTAAGAACCCCTTGGGCATTGTAGCTTCTTTGGCATGAGTTACTTTTTTTTCTTAAATGTAATTTGTTTAAATTTTGAAGTCCTTTGTCTAGGAAAGTGAAATGTTCACATTTTGAAACACTAAAAATAAACCACCAGAGAGACGATGCCAAAACAATGGTGTCAATCAGAAATGCTTTCTGAGTCCAGCATCTAAATGAGAACTAATCACCAAGTCAGATCATGGTTACTAGGCACTCATTATGCCAGTTAACAGCAGTATTGAGAAACTTAATAATGAAATCTTTTAAAAGCTCTCCAGTTTTCTATGAGTTGTGATGATGAAATATTCCTCAAATGTAAGATGCAATGTGATTATATCTTGTAGTAAAGTTTTAAGGTTTTAATATCAATCTCATTGTCTTAGTGGATGGATAGGTTCCTGCAAATCCGATCACATTGATCATGTATTTTATTTGAGATTAATTTTGAAACAAGTGTTCTTAACTGCCATGGAATTTACTGAGGTCAGATTTACTAAGGTAGTTTCCTGAAATTTTCTACAGACAAGTATAAGATTGAATAAATCTTCCTTTGGGGCTGGAGGGTGTAGCTCAGTGGTAGAGAGCTTATCTAGGGCCCTGGGTTCCACCTCCAACACTGGGGGAAAAAAAAAAAAAGGAAACTGCCTCCTTTCTGGAAAAGTGGTTTCTCAAGCGTCAGATGCAGAGTAGAGGGAGGAAATTTCTGGAAAAACCATTTGACAATCCTCGGTCTGTCTGGCAAGGATTAGCAATATTGATTTCAGAAGCATTTTGATTTTAGATTCTTTACGCCTTATTTGGAAACATTTGTTCTTTCTTTATTTCATATATAAGATATAAGACATTTAATAATATAACTGATAAGTGTATCAGCATGATGTATGAGCCACTTAGTAACTTAATGACAAGCTTGTGAGGTCAATTAAATTCTAAATATAAACTGCTAAATAATTTAATGCTAATTTTTTTTCAACAGATGTAAATTATTAAAAAGAAAATGGCCCGACGGAGCACTGTATTTCCTTCTCTTGTCACCAAGGAAAGGTATAATATATGGAAAATATGCATCTAAGGTATACTTTTCCTTTCCACCAATCCCATGAGGGCTGCTGGTGGGGATGATGGTCATTGTAAATGAAGCTTTGTGGCTGTTACGTTATCCAAAAATAGCTTTTGTTCAAGGGCAGGAGAAGCATTATTGTGTCCCCTCTCCTGGCTTTCAATTTGTAGGCTCCTGTGGACTGCTCTGTCACCCTAAGAGGTGGAGATTTCACAGTAGCCCTACAGTAGTTTTGAAATTCCTGTCAGCAGTAAAATATAACTCTGGAGGCCTGAGGCTAATGTTTCTGTTAACCTTTTCAAGTCAGAAATTGCGAATTTGGTGCCCAGAGGACAAAATTGGCTCACAGAAATAACATTGCATGGCCCGTGTGATCTTAAGTACTTTTGACATGAGTTGTCAAATTTTAAAAATGAGGTAATTTCAAGCAGGACACGGTGGCGCACGCCTGTAATCCCAGTGACTTGGGAGGCAGAGGCAGGAGGATTGCAAGTTCAAGACCAGAGGTCGTCGGAGTAATTTAGCGAGACCCTGTGTCAAAATGGGCTGAGGGTGTAGCTCAGTGGTACAGCACTTGCAAAGCATGCAAGCTCGGGGCCCTGGAATCAACCCCCAGTACCTGAAAAAAAAAAAGTGATTTCATGCAGAAGTCTGAATTTCCTGGCTCTTTTTGAAGTTATCAGATGCTATAGAAAAATGGACCTGCATTGCCATCATGGTGGAGCAGAATTATGGCTCCTTTGGGCTGAGGAATACCCATTGCGGGGACCCACAGTCTCCACGGCTCCCCGTTAAATCATGCATTGTGTACTCCCCTCATTTCTGTCACCAGCCTGACCCCTGTAGGCATTTGGGTTTGTCACACTTTCTTCAGGGGAGGGAGGAGGAGGACAGCGTGTCGAGGGACTTTGTTAGTTGGCCTGATTTTGATTTCACAGCTTATCCTTGGGAGCCATCTCAGGGTGCCCAATACTGCCAGCCTCTTGCTCTTGGAAGTCACGGAGCCTCTACCAGCGCACTTGAGTTCTTGGGCACAGTTACCTAAAGATCCTGTCTCGTTCATGAAGAAAACCCTTGGGCGCAAACTCCAACTCAAACCCCACTTGGCTTGTTGTTGTTGTTGTTGTTGTTGGGTGCCGTTGAGTCGTGCCCGACTCATAGCGACCCTCATAGGGTTTTCAATGGCTGACTGTTTCGGGATTGCCTTGGGAGTGGGTTGCCACGTCCTTCTCCCATTTTTGCAGTGCTGGGACTCGAACTCGGGACCTCAGAGACTGCAGAGCGGCGCTGTACCAACTGAGCTAAATCCCAGCCGGACTTAGCTTGTAGGGGTATACAATTTGGATTTCCTTCCCTGAGACGTCTTAAATCTGGCTTTAAAAATGATTTTTTTTTTCCCAATGAACACCCCTAACCCCGCCCCCCACGCTGCGCTCCTTCTCCAGGCGAGTGAGAACCATGCCCCGTCACAGCCAGTCCCTGACCATGGCGCCCTACTCCTCCGTGAGCCTAGTGGAGCAGCTGGAAGATAGGATCATGTGCCACGAGAAGACCACCGCGGCCCTGGTGGAGCACGCCTTCCGGATCAAAGACGACATCGTCAACAGCCTGCAGAAAATGCAGAACAAAGGGGGAGGCGACCGCCTGGCCCGGCTTTTCTTGGAGGAACACATCAGAAACATCACTGCCATCGTGAAGCAGCTTAATCGGGACATCGAGGTAAGGTGTGCACGAGGTAGGGGATCTGAGTCCCTCTCCACACACGTGCTCCGTGTCCGGTCGCCTGGGTCCCATCCCCACCTCTCAGGCAGTGCTGCATCTAGACCTAAGCCGTCTACCTTGTCTATTCTTAATGATCGCCAAGGAAACGGCGGGCGCAAATATCCTAGTTAAATTTATTCCAGCATCTGATAGCAGTTACTTTCGGTGGTATTTATATTTATGCTAATTCTACCTTTTAGACCGCTGAATCACTTTGTTTTGTTTAGCTCTCAATATATAGAGAGAACTAGTCCAATAGTTTCCTTGTAATACCCTTCATATCTTTAAAGACAGCTATTAAATCAATGACTGGGTCAGCCTTTACTGCTCCAGATTAAATATTTCTAAGCCACAATGATTACATATTGTACAGTTTATTATTCAGAAAGCTTGAGTGTTTGAGTTGCTTTTCAGACTCCCCTTTATTGCTGTTTTGCTCTGAAATGGGCCTACTAAAAGGCCAATGCTATTTGATTCTAGAATTTGTAAGCTCACGGCTATTTTTTGAGAAATTATAAGGGCTGTGCAATTTAGTTCAGAAAGTTTAAGATCATTCAGGGCTTGGGCTTCTATCACTGCACAATACTATATACCTTTCACATGCAATTATTAAATATGTGAATGATAAGGATACATGACTAGACTAAGGAAACCTTTGTTTCCTGTCTTGGGAATTATATATTAATTATGCTTTCTGAAATTAAGTCCCCCCCTTTGCCATTGCCAGGTTTATATTTTTTAAACAGCTTTATTGAAGTATAACTTAAATGCTGCAAACTACACATATTGTAAGTGTGCGAATAAATGATTTTTATTAAATTTTATTAAATTTATAGAATTGTGCAACCACTAATTAAGAACATTGCTGTCACACCCTGAAATTCACAGAAGCCCTCCTTCTACCCTACAGACAATGTATCCCTCTAAATTTGTCTGTTCTGGGCATTTCATGTACACGGTATCATATGATGTGAAGTATTTTACACCTGGCTTCTTTTGCTTACATAATTTCTTTGAGGTTCACCATGCCCATGCATATAACATGTCTCTTTATGTCTGATCGGTGTTCTGTTAAGGGGCTGGGATTTAGCTCAGTTGGTAGAGCGCTGCTCTGCAGTCTCTGAGGTCTCGAGTTCGATTCCCAGCACCACAAAATGGGAGAAGGATGTGGCAACCCACTCCCAAGGCAATCCTGAAACAGCCATTGAAAACCCTATGAGGGTCGCTATGAGTTGGACTCGACGGCACCTAACAACAGCCAACAACGAGTGTTCTGTTGGGCAGATATACCATACTCTGTGTATCCATTCATTAATTGATGGACATTTGGATTGTTTCAGTTTTTGGTCACTCCTGGTAAAGTTGCTGTGAATGTTTGTATACAAGTCTTTGCTGTGGAAAAATGTTTTCATCTCACTTGGGTGAATGACTAGGAGCAAAATTTCTGGGTCCAAAACGTTTTCATCATCCCAAACAGAAACTCTGTTCCCACTGAACAGTAGCTCCCCGTTCCACTCTCCCTGAGCCCCTTGGAACCTCTGTCCTACTTTCTATCTCTGTAGATTTGCATATTCTTCCTATCTCATAGTAGTGGAATCATACAGTATTTGTCCTTTTGTGCTGGTTTATTTCACTTAGTATAACTTTTTATTTGTTTGCTTTATTTTGGTGTGACAGGGTCTCACTATGTAGCCCAGGCTGGCCTAGAACCCAGTATGTAGCCCAGACTGAGATTCATGATCCTCCTGCCTCAGCCTCCCGAGTGCTGGGGTTACTGGCAGGCACCACCATGTCTGGCTAGCATAATGCTTTCAAGGTTCATCCGTATTGCAGTATGTATTGTTTGTTTGTGGTGCTGGGGATCAAACCCAGGGCCTTGTGCATGTTAGGCAAATGCTGTAATACTGAGCTATGTCCTCAGCCCTCAGAACCTACTTTTAAATTGGGTTATTTAATTGGGTTACTTGTCTTATTCCTGGTAACTTTTATAATTTCATTATATTGTTAGATACAAGTCCCCTAGTAGATATGTGATTTGCAAGCGTTTTCTCCCCCATTCTGTGGCTTATCTTTTCATTTCCCCAATGGTGTCTTTTGAAATACGAAAATTCAACTTTTTTTTTTTTCTAGTGCTGGGTATTGAATCCAGAACCTTGCATGTGCTAGGCAAGCATTCTACCACTGAGCTACACACCCAGCCCAATTTTCAATTTTAATGATGTGTTAGCTTGTGGGTTGCTGTGGCAAAATACTTGACAGATCAAGTTAAGGAGGAAGAATAGCTTTATTTGGCTCATCATTCAGGGGATTTGAGTCACAGGGGCTGGGAGGCATGGAGGAGCCCCAGGCAGGGCCTGCGGCAGAAGACTTCACATCATAGTGGATCAGGAGACAAGGCTTACTAGGACCAGGGGTCTGGGTAAAACCTCCAGAGGCCCACCCCCACCTATTTACCTCTATAAACTAGGTTCCACCTCTCAGAGTTCCACAGCTGCCACAAACAGCACCACCACGTGGGGACTAAACATTTCAACATACGACCTTTAGTGGACATTTTAGATTTAAGCCCTAACAAATGAAGTCCACCTTACCAACTTTTTTCTCTTATGGCTTGTGCTTCTGGTATTATGTCTTAAAAACTGCTTGCTTATTCACATAGCGTCACAAAGATTTTCATCTGTGGTTTGCAACATTTTTAGTTTTTGCATATAACTTCGCGATCCGTTTTGAGTTAATTTTTGTAAACAGTGTAGGTGAGGTAAGGCTCTAAGTTATTTTTGCTTCCCTCTAGCATTTACTGAATAGAACTGACATTGTTTCTGTACAAGTCTGTTTCCTCTAATGGACTGTGAACTTTTCAAAGAGAGAAGAACCTTGTCTTATTCATCTTTGCATTGTCCAAGCACAATGTTTGAAGCGAAATGTGATGAACTCTGTTGTCGTCCATGTATGCTATTATAACAAAATACCTAAGACTGGATCATTTATGAAAAACAGAATTTTTTTCTCATCATTCTGGAGGCCGGGTCATCCGAGACCAAGGCTGTGCATTTGTTGTCTAGTGAAGGTCTTCTTGTCACGTCCTCACGTGGCAAAGACAGGAGGACAAAAAGGACAAGTGCTGTGTCCTCACGTGGCAGAAGAGTGGAAGAAAGTGGCCTCACTACCACAAGTCCGTTTTGTGAGGGCGCTGCTCCGTTCATGAGTGCTGTCCTTGTGACTCATTCACCTCCCGAAGCCCCCACCTCATACTGCCACCCCAATGTGGATTAAGTTTCCACAGGAATTTTGGAGGGGACACCATCATTCAAGCCACTGTTGTTGTTGTTAGGTGCCATCGAGTCGGTATCCGACTCATAGTGACCCTACGTACAACAGGTGAAACACTATTGTCAGTGCTTCTCTGCTGTTCATAGGGCTTTCAATGGCATTCAAACCATGGCAAATGCTTATTAAGTGAATAAATGTCCAATTTAGAGTGAAGGCAATTGTAAATTTGCTAGCAGCAAAAAGGACTAGAAGAGTCTCTGAGGACATCTATGCAATGGGCTTCCTTTTCACATAGGTCCAGTGAAGTGGCCTGAAGTCTAAAGACCAGTCTGATGGTAGTGCTAACACTAAACTCAGGGGGTTAAACTCCAAGAACCTGCTCCTTTCCCTTTTCTACTTTGCCTCATGGGAGCTCTTCTAGATTCCTCATCTCATGTAACTGTCAAGTGTGACAGTCCAGGCTGTGCAGCAGTTCTCTGCTTTCTGTTCCCTTCTGTTCCTTTCTGCAGACCTTGCTGATGAAGTTCAGTCATTCTAGCTTTAGTTCTCACTGAGTTCACCCCTGCCTCATCACTGTCTGGGGAGAGTTCACTCGAACTGCTTTATTAGCTAGGTTTACTTGCGAGCATACGTAGGAACGCAGAGCCATCAATCATTTTTATGCTTCTGCTAATTACTTTTCCCCACACGTTTCTTTAAGACAGTTTTTGAACATTTTACAGTGTAGTGAGTTGTAAATGGCAGTTTTGCTGTTTTTCCAACATCCGAAACACATTTCGTGTAATGATTATTCTTGCTTCACCCAGACAGCACTCTTTTTTCCACTTACATATATTTTTAGAGTATGCAAATTTTGCAAATGAAAAGATGATTTCCGTTGTAGAGAGGGAAAACTGAGTAAAATCTAATTTTGGCGAAAAAATTTACTTTGGGTATTTGAGTGTTTACTTTTTTATAACTGGTAATAGCTAGGCATCATGTTGAAGTAACAGCAGGGAAGTTTAGAAATTTAAAATTCTATGAAACACTAATTATATGGATTTATTGTTGCTGTTGTTAGGTGCTATTGAGTTCGGTCTGACTCACGGTGACCTTATGTACAACAGAACGGAACGCTTCCAGACACTGTGCCATGCCTGGCACTATGTCAGTGCTTCTCTGCTCTTCATAGGGTTTTCAATGGTAGATTGCTTCAGGATTGTTTGGGAGTGGGCTGCCAGGTCCTTCTCCCATTTTTGTGGTGCTGGGGATTGAACCCAGGGCCTCAAAGAATGCAGAGCAGCACTCTACCAACTGAACTAAACCCCAACCCCATGGATTTATATATATCATGAACCTAAGTATGGCTGTTCAAACATAACCCAAACCAGGACACCTGAGGGGGTATCAGTATTGCTACATTGTGGCCAAACTTCGTCAAAATGAAACCTTGGTTGTTTAGTCAGTTTGGGCTGCTATGGCAAATTACCATATATTGTGTGGTTTAAGTAGCAGAAATTTATTTCTCACGGTTCTAGACAGAAGGAAGTTCAAGGTCTAAGGCCCTGCTTCCTGCTTTGTAGATGACTGTCTTTTTGCGTCCTCAGATGACAGAGAGCAGAGAGCAGGAATGAGCTCCTTGTCTCCTCTTATAAGTGCGTGAATTTCATTCAGGAAGGCTCTACTCTTATGACCTAAGTATATCCCAGAGACCTCACTTCCTTTCATATGTTGAGATTTTAACATACAAATTTTAGGAGGATGTATCTAGTCTATGGGCTGGGATTTAGCTCAGTGGGTAGAGCGCTGCGCTGCAGTCTCTGAGGCCCCTAGTTCAATTCCCAGTACCGCAAAAATGGGAGAAGGGCCTGGCAATCCACTCCCAAGGCATCCTGAAGCACTCAGCCATTGAAAACCCTACAAGGGTCGCTATGAGTTGGACACCGACTCGACAGCACCTAACAACAACAACATTTAGTCTATAACAATGATGTTGTTGTTGTTAGGTGCTGTGAGTCGGTATCACTCATAGTGACCCTCATAGGGTTTTCAATGGCTGACTGTTTTTTGGGATTGCCTTGGGAGTGGATTGCCAGGTCCTTCTCCCATTTTTGCTGCGCTGGGAATTGAACTTGGGACCTCAGAGACTGCAGTGCAGCACTCTACCAAACCGAGCTAAATCTCAGCCCAACAATGATGTAGAGTAACAAATTTTAAATCACTAAAAGGAAGTCTTTATAGGTAATATAAAAATCGGGATGGTGGATACACAAGAGATGATAGTAGTGCATTTAAAACAGAGAAGCACGAAGATACTCAGATTGTATTTCAGTGCTACTGAAGGTGTATTTTTTGTAGTAGGAACTCAGTAAATGTTTCATCATTAAAGGGTCTGGGTTCCTTGTCACTTCCAAAACCCCATAATTACTGCCCATATTCTATAAGCAGATTCTAGTGTGAAAACAGATGACTCTGTGTGCTAGTACACAGTAGGTGCTTGATAAATGTTGGGTGGAAGAATCTATTGTTTTAATACATCCCCACCTGTGGTCTCCATTCGCAGTTTGCTTTGTAATGTGGAGTATGCCATCAATTATTCATTCCTCTGAAACTTTCCACAAATTATCATTGACATTATAAGTTTAGAAGAGGTAAGGCAGTCAGCTGTGAATTACACATCTCTCGATTATCTGTACTGTCTTCAGCTTAAACAGTTACCACGCCCTGGAAGACAAGCCCAGGCAAGCCGTGCATGGCCCTTTCATTGGTGGTAAGCTTCTCCTTGGATGCCAGTCCGATGGCTTGGGGAGGTCGTTTGGACCCACTAGCTCTCCTTGGGGCTTCTACTTGTCTTTGGCCTTCAAAGAACCAGGAAGTGGAGTGTGCCCCCTGGCGGGTTACAATCCACAGACCTCTTCCTGCTTTCCCTCTTCTCAGACTGCCTCATGTCCTGCTACAATCCTTTTGGTTTTCAGTGCTGAGAATCAGCTGCAGGGCCCTGCACATGCTTATTGGCAAGTGCTCTGTCACTGGGCTGCACCCCTGCCCCGCCAGCCCTCCACATTCATTTTGCTTTAATCCTGCCCACTCCACTTGACTGTGGGAGGGGAAGAAGATAGCCAATTGAGTGGAATTTGAATATGCATTCAGCACTGCTGACAGACCATTTTTCAATGTAATTTTTTTTTTTTTTTGCGGTACTGGAGGTTGAACCCAGGGCCTCTCGCCTGCATGCTTTGCAAGTGCTGGACCATTGAGCTGCACCCTCAGCCCATTTTTTTTACCTTTTGAGACAGGGTCTCACTAAATTACGCAGACTGCCTCTGGTCTCGAACTTGCAATCCTCCTGCCTCTGCCTCCCAAGCTGCTGGGATTACAGGCGTGCACCACCACGCCCAGTTAAATTATTATTATTATTATTATTTTTAAGATGTTCTGGTGATGTGGCTTATTTGGGTTCCTCTTTGAGGACCTCATCACTGATGGGTACCAGCCAGAGATAGTCTTTGAGCCTTCAACATGGAAGACCAGACCCTCTAACATGGAGCTAAATGAATTGCGGAGTGACTCAGTTGTCCAGGGTGAGCCAGGCATTGCTGGGCATACCTGGGCTGCTGTGCTGACCCAGGCACCCAAGGCCCTGCCTTTGCCTTCCCTCACTGTCCAGTAGGTGTGGGCCAGGAAGGCCGAGCAGCCAAGGCAACCTTAGCCCCCTGCAGTGCTCCACACGACGTGGGGGTGGAGAGTGAATGGGGGGCTAGTTATAAAGCATGGAAAGGGGCAAGGTGACACGTGACTGGCAACCCGCATGCCAAGAGGCACTGGTCAAACCAAGGTGGAGGAGATGCACAGAGGTGCCATGCCAGAGAGATGGAAGTGTGTGTTCCAAGGCCACAGGCAGAGAGGAGCTTGGTATATTTGGAGAGCAGTGGCTGTTGTTGTTGGGCTGGGGTTTAGCTCAGTTGGTAGAGTGCTGCTCTGAGCTCTCTGAGGCCCCGGGTTCCATCACCAGCACTGCAAAAATGAGAGAAGGATGTGGCAGCCCATGCCCCCAAACAATCAGCCATTGAAAACCCTATGAATGGCAGAGAAGCACTGACATAGTGCCGGAAGTGTTTCATTCTGTTGTATACAAGGTCGCTGTGAGTTGGACCTGATTCAGTGGCACCTAACGACAACAACGACTATATTTGAAGAGCAGAGAGAGGACCAAACAGTTGTAGTGTGATCAGCTGAGGGGAAGGGCCAGTTCAGATGTTTTGAAGGCTATGAAAGGAAGTCTGGCATTTGGATATAGAAGCCTGTCTTTCTTTCCCTCCCTCCCTCCTGGGTTCTTCCTCTATGTTGCCCAGGCTGGCCTTGAACTCCTGAGCTTGAGTCACCCTCCTGTTTCAGCTTCCTGAGTAGCTGGGACTACAGGCATGCGCCACCATGCCTGGCTTCACTATTTAGTTTCAAGCCAAGGGATTTAAATAATTCACTCACACCCTTGGTGGGCTGGGATTTAGCTCAGTTGGTAGAGCGCTGCTCTGTAGTCTCTGAGGTCCCGAGTTCGATTCCCAGCACCACAAAAATGGGAGAAGGACGTGGCAACCCACTGCCAAGGCAATCCCGAAACAGTCAGCCATTGAAAACCCTACGAGGGTCGCTATGAGTCGGACATGACTCAACGGCACCTAACAAGAACACACTCTCGGTTCTGGGGGTAGATCGATGAATAAATCGGATAAAAACACTTGCCTTTGTAGAGCTTATAGACAGATTTATGTTTCACAAAGGCTCATTCTGGCTATGTGAGGTTGAGGGAGCGACCTTCAGGAAGATGTGAGGGCAGTGTGAATGAGGGGCGAGAAGGGAGTGGGTTCTGGACTGATTTTGCAGGTAGAGATGACAGGATGTCCTGCCTGTTGAAGGGAGCCACTTCTGGTTGGGGCTTGGCAGGTTTTCAGAGCCCGCTGAAAACTCAGGTAGAAATAAATACCAAGAAGGCAATTTGATACATGAGGCTGGAACTTGGGAGTCTTAAGCTGTGGTGTGGAGATAAAGAGCCAGGTAGGGCTGGGTCTTGTGGCATCCATGTCTAACCCCTGCCCTCAGGAGGCTGAGGCAGGAGGGTTGGGAGTTCCAGGCCAGGCTGGGATACACAGTGAGACCCTATCTCAAAACAAAACAAAATAAAACAAAACAAAACAAAGCCAGGTAGGGAGATCCTCCCATGGGAGGCTGTGCCCGGGCAATTGGCTGGACCTTTACCCGGGGGTCCACTGGAGCTGCATGCCCATTTCCAAATCCTCACCCACCTAGGAGGAATCAGAGAAGGGAAATCTTTCCTGGTGGTTGCTGGGCAACACTGGCCTGTCTGGGTGGCTCGGAGGTCCCAGGGCATGGATTGTCACCTCATCTACATAAACAGCCTTGTCCAGAACATGGAAGCTGGCACAAGAGCCCCGTATTCCACGCTGTCTTTGGGAAGGGAGGTTCTTTCGTGTGTGTGTGTGTGTGTGTGTGTATGTGGTACTGGGGGTTGAACCCAGGGCCTCGCGCATGCATGCTCAACAAGGGCTGGACCACTGAGCTGCGCCCCCAGCCCATTTTGTTTTTTACTTTTTGAGACAGGGTCTCACTAAGTTACGCAGACTGCTGCTGGTCTCGAACTTGTGATCCTCCTGCCTCTGCCTCTCCAGCCGCTGGGATTACAGGCATGTGCCACCGAGCTGGCTAGAAGGGAGATTCTTTAAAGAAAAGCCATGTCTCCGAACAAGTAAAAGGCCACTTGGGATGTCCTTTGTCGAAGGGGGCTGGTCTCTCCTGGCTGTGAGGGTGAAGCAAGTTTATTGTGTAGCCTTGGGCATGAACTTGACCACCCTATAGTCCTTCCTGCTGCAACTGATGCTCTGCACATTAGTGAGCAGGCGCAAACCGGTGTTTTTGAGTTGGCAATAATGGAGACTTGACGATTTACTGAAGGATAGAGCCTTTTTACAGTAAATGTGTCATGGTGATATATTGTTCCAACAGGACAAATTAAGGCGCATTCCTGACTTGACAAGAGGGACTGTTTTTTCTACAGCTTCATTCTAGAATTGCTTTAAATAGTAAGTTCTGTAACGCCTTCTGTTTTCTCATAACTTTTTAGTCATGTGAATACGGTGTGAAGCTCAGATATATTTTTTTCTGTCATGCTTCAAAGTACTTCCATTACAATACCTTACTCATCTGCATAAGAATTCTAGGAATTATATGGGCTTTTCTTCCAAGTGTTAAAAAAATAACACATTCATATTTTTTCTGGTTATAAAAGTAAGGTATCCCATTGTGGGAAATAAAAAAAGGAGGAATCAGCCATAATCTCACTCTGAAGATGAGCAAAACATTAACATTCTAGTACTTTATGAGGATCTTAATACACAGTTGGAATCATGCAGTATATTTTGTACCCTTTCTTTTTGCTTAATATTAAATTGTACACATTTTCTCTTGCTTTTAAAAGCCCTTCATGAATCTCCTGGTGTTTGCATAATACCTCGTAAAGTACTTGGTATGTGTGTAGCTCTAGGAAGAAATCTTTGTGCATACATTTTTGTTATTTTTCTTACTTTTTCCTTTAAATTAATTCTAAGAATTAGTAAGAGGTCTAAGAGTTACTGGGTCAAAAGTTATGAATATATTGCCTCATGGCTGTCTAGAAAAGCTGTGTCAGGAAGGGACAACTGTGCCTTTTTTTTTTTTTTTTTTGTGGTACTAGGGGTTGAACCCAGGGCCTCGCACTTGCATGCTCTGCAAGTGCTGGACCACTGAGCTGCACCTCTAGCCCATTTTTTTACTTTTTGAGACAGGGTCTCGCAAAGTTATGCAGACTTCCTCTGGTCTTGAACTTGCGATCCTGCCTCTGGTCTCGAACTTGTGATCCTCCTGCCTCCACCTCCCGAGCTGCTGGGATTACAGGCATGTGCCACCGCGCCTGGCTTTTGCCTTTTTGGTTTTGATGCACTTTTTAGTATAATAAATTTCAAAAAATTGCTTTTTCTTTTTTCTTTTCTTGTGGTACTAGGGGGCTGAACCCAAGGCCTCGTGACTACTTTGCAAGTGCCCTACCACTGAGCCGCACCCTCAGCTTCCCTTTTACTTTTCACCTTGAGACAGGGTTTTGCTAAGTTTTGCAGGCTGCCTCTGGCCTCAAACTCATGATCCTTTTGCCTCAGCCTCCTGAGTCACTGGAACTCCAGGCATGTGCCACTGTGTCTGGCTCTCTTTGCTTCTTTAATAAGTAAAGATGATACAGTTTTTAACTTTTTTAAAAGACAGGCTTTGGGCTGGGCTGTGGTTGAGTGGTAGAGTATGTGCTTAGTATGCACAAAGCCCTGGGTTTGACCCATAGCCCTGCAGAAACACAACAAAACAAACACAAATGAAAAGTAGGCCTTTTCTGTTTTGAGCAGTTTTAGGCTTACAGCAAAACTGAGTAGAAAGTACAGAGTTCCCTTAGGGTCCCTGTCCCCACACAGCCACCCTCACTGTCAGCATCCTGTGACAGAGTGGTATGTGATAGGTGATGGTGTGATTTTTATTTCCTGTCTTTACTTAGTAAAAAGGTTGAACCTTGTTTTTAAAAAGGGGGAGGGGAGGTATTAATCTTTTTTCAGAACCTCTTTTGCAAATTGTTTTCCATTTTCTTTGCTTGTTGTTGTTGTTAGGTGCCATCGAATCAGTGTCTGACTCATATTGACCCTATGTACGGCAGACAAAACAGTATTGTTAGTGCTTCTCTACTATTGATAGGGTTTTCAATGGCTGATTGTTTTTTGGGAGTAGGTTGCCGGGTCCTTCTCCTAAGCCTACAGCACCTGGTGTTCCCAGGAGGTCTCCTATCCAAGGACTAACCAGGCCCAATCCTGCTTAGCTTCTAAGATCTGATGGGATCGGATGCCACAGTGGTCCAGCTGCAGACTTTCCTTTGCTTAATGATTGAAAAACAACCTAAACGAAGTACCACTGGTTGTAGCCTTTATTGTTTTCCTAGTGTCCAATGCAGCACTGAGCTGGGGATTAGCTCAGTTGGTGGGGTGCTGCCCTGTGCTCTCTAAGGCCCTTGGTTTGATCCCCAGAGCCCCCAAAATGGGAAAAGGACCTGGCAGCCCACTCCGAAAACAATCTTGAAAACAATCAGCCATTGAAAACTCTGTGAGTGGCAGAGAAGAACTGACATGCGTGCGTGGCATAGTGTCATGGTTCTCTCTCACTATGAGCGGGACCTGACTTGATGGCCCCTAACAACAATGCAGTGTTACTCTAGGAGAGGGATCGGTGCACGCTGAATATCCACATCCTTTGGTCCATTCCCTAGTTTTGGTTTTCTGGGGATGGGGCCTGGGACTGTGCACGTACAACAATCCACTTGGGTGATATGTGCGCCCCGAAGGTATTTGAGAACCACTGGTGTTACGCTCTATAAAAAAAAAAAGTTTGAAACATTCCATACTGAAAGATTAGGTGTCACTTTCCATTCACTGTAAATAATAGGTGCCACTTCCTATTAATAGAGCCCTGGCTCGCCAGCGCGTTTTCCGCGGTGGGAGAGTGCCAGCCCCGGATTAGTCAGATCTGAAGTTCTCTTGCAGGAGTGTGTGCAGATGACTAACGTTTTGTCATCCCGGGTGATTGTAACTCGTTTGCCTTCTTCTTCATAGAGCAAGTTCATTCAGAAAAAGCTGGGAACGGCAGGGAATAGCACAGGTCTGGCGATTCCAAATTCCATTTTCAGTGGCAACTCCGCTTTCAGGGAAATAGTTACTTTGCTGTCACTGTCATTCCATCCGGAGTGGCCCCTGTCGGGTTTCCAGTAAGGAAAGCACAGGATCCTCTCATTCCTAATTTCTCCTCTGTACTAGGAAGTTTGAAAACCCTAAAACAAAGTGTGAAAGTGCACTTTTTTTTTTTTTTTGCGGTACTGGGGGTTGAACCCAGGGCCTCGTGCCTGCATGCTGTGCAAGTGCTGGACCACTGAGCTGCGCCCCCAGCCCATTTTTTTTTTTTACTTTTTGAGACAGGGTCTCGCTAAATTACACAGACTGCCTCTGGTCTCAAACTTTCGATCCTCCTGCCTCTGCCTCCCGAGCCGCTGGGATTACATGTGTGCGCCACCCTGCCCGGCGAAAGTGCACTTTTCTGTACGTGTGTTATACTGGAAAAATAAATGAAAGAAAGCAAAGAAAAAAATAGTTGAGGAAGCACAAAAACAATTTATTTAAGGATAATTTACATTGTCTTGAGCTGGCTTCGTGTTTCTTTTGCAAATGGGACTACAAATCTCCAGTATATCAGCAAGTGTCAGGTTTCTAGGAATAAACAGCAACAAGCAGACACCCAGGGACCTGCCCTCAGGAGATTCCTGTACTGGTGCAGGAAGGAAAGGAAAGGGGTGGCTTATGTCTGCCACCTCCTTTCTGGTCCCAGTCCTGGGGCCACCAGCAGAGTCCTAGCCTCTGGGGAGCAGAGCGCCTGGACCCCACAGTGAGGAGCGGCCAGTCTCACTGCCTTGCTCCCTGAGGCTGAGGGGGTCTCCTGCCCGGAGGAGGCAAGGACGGGCTCCGAGGGTGGACCAGGTCCTGCCGCCTCTGGGCTGGGTGGCTGAGGAGGGCAGGTGGCAGAGCGGTTTCTTCCTGCTTCACCTGGAGACTGTTTCTGGCTCCTCACCAGCTGTGCTGCAGCCCCCAAGCTCCTCCCACTGCCCTCCAGAACACCTGCTTAACCCTTTGACTACCAGTTTTAAATCAAAATATACGACAGTATTTTATTTCCAGAAACTCTTCGTTACAATGATCCAAACAAAGACATGATTAGCAAAATAATTGGAATGCATGAGCAAAATCATGTAGTTAGTGATGTGTGTTTTCTGAATGCAAAAAAAAAAAAAAACCCTCTCGTAAGGAAAAATGTATAATCAGCTAAATAAAAAAATTTGGCATGTAATCACTATTCCAAAATGTGCAGTTGAAAATGCAAAAACAATGGCAGGTAGAAAAAGCAATGTTAGATACAATAATAATACATTTTATGTGTGATAAAGTGTAAAACAATTCTTACACCACGGTACATTGTACATTGCACAGAGTTTTTGTTCTCCGCATATTTAATGGTAGCAAACCCCTCTGGTATTTCAGTGAAACTTTGTGGAGCATATGTCCCAATGGTAGTCAAATGGCTAAGGCCCTCCAGTGAGCAGAGTAAGGGAAGTCCCGTCACACCCAAGGGGCCCAGCAGCCAGAGGGAGGAAGAAAAACCCCAGCCCTTACCACATAGAGATGAGGTGGACTGGTGATAAAAAATAATTCTCATGTTTAGGAGACCCATAAAGTATATACCATAAAATTGCTTCCTGGAACTTAAAATTTTAGAAAGTCATTGTTGTTGTTACGTGCCGTCGAATCGGTATCTGACTCATAGCGACCCTCATAGGGTTTTCAATGGCTGTTTCGGGATTGCCTTGGGAGTGGATTGCCAGGTCCTTCTTCCGTTTTTGTGGTGCTGGGAATTGAATTTGGGACCTCAGAGACTGCAGTGCAGCACTCTAACAACTGAGCTAAATCTCAGCCCTTAGAAAGTCATTAGGTTTTGGGAACAGTTTAGGTTTAGAAGCAGTTACTTGCTCACAGGACAAAATAGAGGGAACCCTTGAAGTGTCACAGCCAAAGGCCAAGCGAGAGGAACCATGAGGGAAAAGGAAGAGGCCTTGGTAGACGATAAGAATTCTGGGAGAAGAGAAACCAATGTAGGAGAAATGTTAGTCACATAGAAGAAATTATACTTGAGTTGAGAAATCTGAGGCTTTATACGGAAAGGTTCAAGTTCCACAGTAGAACTGAATAATAAAAATAGGCCCACAATCCGGTACGTGCTGATACAATTCCTGATTCCACAGATGAAGAAAAAAATCTTACAGGCTTCCAGGCATCAGGAGCCAAGGTCCTTATAGTGGGGAGAAGCGTCAGAGTTTTTGATGGCGTCAGAGTCCCTGAGAGGAAAGGCCTTTGGGCTCAGGAATTCCACATACAGTCCAACTTAATCATCCACCCTTTGGGGTGAGGGAGGGTGATCATTGACATGGCAGAGGTTCAGACTCCCTGAATTCAAATCTCGGCTCTGTCACATATTGTCCGTGTGGCTTTAGGCAAGTTGCTTAGAGATTTTGCAATCCGTGAGTAATAATAGCCTTCCCTTCATTGTGTTGTGAGGGTTTAATGCATTGGCTTCCCTAATGCACTTATAAAAGTGCTAGTGTACGATTAAGCTATGGGAGAAGGGCTTGGCAATCCACTCCCAAGGCAATCCCGAAACAGTCAGCCATTGAAAACCCTGTGAGGGTCACTATGAGTCAGATACCCACTCGACAGCATCTAACAACAACAACAACAATTAAGCCAAGCAATTAATTCAAAGCAAGCGTTTGCCTCATTATTTCTAAATAATATGAGCAACATTAATATCAGGTAAGGTGAAACTTAATATTAAAAGCACTAAATAAGATAAAGGAGGTTATTACAGAATGGTGTTGGTTGGTAGCTGCCGTCGAGTCGGTATCCGACTCATAGCGACCCTCATAGGGTTTTCAATGGCTGACTGTTTCGGGATTGCCTTGGGAGTGGATTGCCAGGTCCTTCTCCCATATTATACAATGGTAGTAAACTTTTTTTGCAGTACTGAGGGTTGAACCCACAGTCTCATGCATGCTTTGCAAGTGTTCTTCCACTGAGCTGCACCTCCGGCTCATTTTTCTTTCTTTCTTTTTTTTTTACTTTCTATTTTGACACAGGGTCTTGCTAGGTTACACAGTCTGCCTCTGGCCTCGGATTTGCAATCCTCTTGCCTCTGCCTCCCAAATTGCTGGGATTACAGGTGTGTGCCACCATGCCCAGCTTTTTAGTAAACGCTTTTCTCATAAATCTGTACATTCCAAAGAAAACGCCCGCTAAATGGAGAATCTGCTGAAATATTTTGCAGTGGGAGAATTCTTAGTTCCTCTTTCACAGCTGGAGAGATCTGGTAGACAGAAATAAATAGAGTAAGGTCTAATGAAGATGAGGAATGGGATCAGCAAACTCACTGTGATACACAGTGTTGAACCTATCATTCCTCAGATAGAAAAGACGTATTTTTGCACGTCTGCAGAGCATTTAAAAAATCAATCATGTGCTGCAAAGCAAACCTCAACATATTCAAAACATTAAATATTTTATAGACCATATTTATCATACATAAGCCAGTACAATGAGAATTAAATAAGAACCACAAAAGCTTAACTGCTTGAAAATTAAGACATACAATTTAATTACTGTTTTTGTTTCTGTTTTGTTTTTCTTTTTTGAGACAGGTATCGCTATGTAGGGCTGGGATTTCGCTTGTAGAGCACCGCTGTGCAATCTCTGAGGTCCTGAGTTCGATTCCCAGCACTGCAAAAATGGGAGAAGGACGTGGCACCCCACTCCCAAGGCAATCCCGAAACAGTCTGCCATTGAAAACCCTATGAGGGTCGCTATGAGTCGGACACGACTCGATGGCACCTGACAACAACAACATACATCACTATGTAGCCCAGGTTGGCCTTGAGCTTGGAATTCTCCTACCTCAGCCTCCCAAGTGCTGGGATTACAGGTGTGTGCCACCATGCCTGGCGACTCTCATTAATTCAAAGTCATCCTTAGATACCTAGATATCCTTACAGCAAAAAAGAGTTCAACACTGAAAGGAAAACAATTGAGAAGCAAATAGGGGGCTGGGCACGGTGGGACAGGCCTGTAATCCCAGCCCTCGGGAGGCCGAAGGAGGAGGATCATGAGCTTGAGGCCAGCCTGGACGACATAGGAAGACCCGGTCTCAAAAACAAAACAAAACAAAACAAAAGCGAAAAACAAAAACAGAAACAAACAAAAAAAAGAAAACCTCACTTCACACTCCACCTATGGTCACAGCAGGTACTGTACTTAAAACTCCCTCCTTACTGCCGGGTGAGGTGGCGCACGCCTGTAATCCCAGCGGCTCAGGAGGCAGAGGCAGGAGGATCGCATGTTTGAGACCAGAGGCAGTCTGCGTAATTTAGCGAGACCCTGTCTCAAAAAAAGTAAGAGAAAATGGACTGGGGGTGCAGCTCAGTGGTCCAGCACTTGCAAAGCATGCAGGTGCGAGGCCCTGGGTTCAATCCCCAGTACCGAAAAAAAAAAAAAATTCCCTCCTTATTACTAAGGTAAAGGAATTAAGCTTTTACTGGAAAATTCAGGGACTAAGTCCAGTGATTTCCAAGGTGTCTCTCTTTCTATGTCTTCTGGTTCTCTGGCTAGATGTTTATCAGATCACTGTCGAAAAGGAGCTTCTTAGGAAAACATGAGTTAAACGTTCTTCCTGTTTTCCCAAACTATAAAACGCCTTCTTGATTTCACATAAATCTGCAAGTGACCCCTGAGAGGTCTTTGTGTTGCCCAGGTACTCCAGGAGCAGATCCGGGCCAGGGACAACATCAGTTATGGAACGAATTCTGCCTTAAAGACCCTGGAGATGCGCCAGCTCTCTGGCTTGGGAGACCTCCGAGGAAGAGTTGCAAGGTAGGTGTTCAGGTTTGGGGGATTCTGCTCATCAAGAAGTGTTTTCCAGACTGGGTGAGATGGTGCCTCCCAGCACTGAGGAGCCTGAGGTGGAAAGATTGTGGAGTCCAACCTTGTCTCAAAAAGCAAACAAAAAAGAACTGCTTTTGATAAACTCCATGTTAGTGGGAAATATATTCATGAGCCTTCAGACAAATTCCTTGCCTTCTTTTATTACATCCCTTTCCTGCTTTGCCTCTAAAATCTAGTGGTAGAAATCAAACCTGGTTGTTAGCATCTGTGCCACTATTTCTTGTGTTGTCTTCATGGGAGAAAATGAGCAGGGAGCTCCCTCTGCTGACCTGTATCATTTGGTAAGATAATACTTTGTTGTTGTTAGGTGCCATCGAGTCGGTATCCAACTCATAGCGACCCTCATAGGGTTTTCAATGGCTGAGTGCTTTGGGATTGCCTTGGGAGTGGATTGCCAGGCCCTTCTCCCATTTTTGGGGTGCTGGGAATTGAACTTGGGGCTTCAGAGACTGCAGCGCAGCGCTCTACCCACTGAGCTAAATCCCAGCCCAAGATAATACTACGTTTACTGAATCAAATAATATGAAGATGGGACTTAGATTTTATATGCCCTTTTAAGAATTTTGTCTTTCTTGTCATTGAGTTTTAGTTTTTGAAAGTCCTGGCTTTTGATAGGCTGGAATTTGTAGGAAGAAATCTTTCAAGCTGGGGCAGGTGATGCACGCCAGTAATCCCCGCCCTCAGGAGGCTGAGGGAGGATCAATGTAAGTTCAGGGCCAGCCTGGTCTACGTAGTGAGTTCCATCCAGGGCAGCCTGGGCAGCCTGGGCTACACAGTGAGACTCCATCTGAACAAACACACATCTTTCCCCTGAGCTAGTCTGGAAAGTGCTCTCCTCTACCTGAAATGTGTTCCATGAACCCTGAATCGGTGGCGTCAGCATCACCGGGGAGCTTGTTAGCAATGTACCACTTTGGGTATATCCCACAAGTACTGAATTGGAATCAGCATTTTAACAAGATCCCTGGATTCCTGTGCCCATTGATGTTTCAGAAGCACTGCACAGGGACTGTGTCCAGGATTGTTTTTATCTGGCTGGGGGACAAAGTTGTCCACATTACTTAGGAGCCTGTTCTTCTTTCTGCTGCTATTAAGAGCTAAGCACCTGAACGTGGATCTACGCAGGAGCTCTGGGGCGAGTACGCTGTTTGTCTCAGCTACCGTGACAATGAGGAAGATGTTCTGTGAAGACTGGGATCAGGGCCTCTTTGGAGCAGAAAGGGGAGTGTTAGGGTGTATTTGTGCCGAGACCACACTGTGGACCTTGTATGCTGGGCCTGTGTCGAGGGATCTGCTGGGAAAAGACCATAAGCAGAGGGCTGCAGGGATTGAATGAAGGACTAGTTGACCACTCTTTTTCTGTGGCCTGCCCCTCCTTTCCTTGCTCTCTTTTTCTTTCCATCTTCTTTTGACAGGGTGGTGCTGTATAGCCCAGGATAGCCTCAAACTCAGATTATCCTGTCCCAGCCTCCCAAGTGCTAGGATTACAGGTGTGCACCACCATTCCTGGCCCTTCTGTGGTTTTCTGTTCTCATCTAGAGGAACTCCTCTCTCCTTGGATGAGCCTTGTTGATGGACACCCTGCTCACCTCCTCACCTCTTTCCGCCCCGGCCCTCTGCCTTTCAGCCCTGATCAATTATTTGTTAGTCCAGCACAAGCCCCTTTCTTCTACCACTGTACATTTGCACATGCTGCTCTCATACCCAGCATGGCCTTTCCTTTTCCTTTCTAATGTCTTGTTAGTTTTCAAGGTTCAATTCAAGTGTCTCCTCTTCTGGGAGTCTTTACTGACACCCTGCTCTGCAGAGCTCCCCTAGCGCTCCTGCTTAATTGAGTTGCTTCTGTCCTCTGCACTCTATTGCCCTTACCGTCTTCCATATCTTTCACTTCTGTAGCTAAGTACCTGGAATAGTCTCTGGAAATCAGTAGATACTCAACAAATATTCATTTTTATTTCTATTCTAGAAAGATCTAGAAATATTCTAGAAAGATCTAGAAAAATCACTGTAGCAGGACTGAAAATCCTTTGAATCCCTTTTTGTGGAGTTTGGCTTAAAAGAAACCGCAGCTCTGTGATGCTTCTCAGAACAGCAAGGCATTGGAAGGACTTGAGAGACAGTGCGGGATGGGGACTTCAGGAGGACTGTGGTGATCTTTTCGGCCCCTTTAGATGCGGGTGAAGATGAAATGAGGTAATACTTGTGAGAGCCTAGTGTGCAGTGTGGGATGGAATGGGCATGCAAGAAATCGTCAATGTAATCATCTAAGGCTCACAGTGAAACCTGGAATGGTCCTTACGCTACTGGATCTAAGACAAAGTACAGAAATCGTCTTGAAATGCCATCAAGAATCCAACATCCTTCTCCAGTTTCTTACCAACTTCTCTACCCAGCTCGTTCCTTCTCTGTACCAATGCTTCTATTGCAAACCCATCTGCAGTGTTTGTCATGACCGGGAGATAGTTCTGCTTTGTTTCGTGGCTATATTTGTCTTTCTCTTGGAATGCTAATGTGACTTTGATTGTTGAAATGATTTCATGTGAAATAAAAATTCTCTGGCAATATTTTTACTTTTTGGCGTTGATTATGTAATTGTGTTGGAGGGGTATGAACCTTTTAAGTGATATTTTTTGTCCTACTCTAAGGGTTGTGTCTTGACTTTTTTTTTTTTTTTTTGGCTGTACTGGAGGTTGAACCCAGGGCCTCACGCTTGCATGCTTTGCAAGTGCTGGACCACTGAGCCGCACCCTCAGCCCACTTTGTTTTACTTTTTGAGACAGGGTTTTGCTAAGTTATGCAGACTCCCTCTGGTCTCGAACTTGTGATCCTCCTGCCTCTGCCTCGCGAGCCGCTGGGATTACAGGCGTGCGCCACCGCACCTGGCTCTGTCTTGACTTTTCTGTGTGTGTGTGTGTGTGTGTGTGTGTGTGTGTGAATACTGGGGGCTGAACCCAGGGTGTTACTCGTACTGTGCAAGCACTCTACCAGTGAGCTGCACCCCCAGCCCCCTTTTCATTTATTTATTTATTTTTTATCTTGACAAGGTCTGGCTAAGTTATGTATGCTGCCTCTGGCCTCAAACCTGCAATCCTCCTGCCTCCAACTCCTGAGTCTTTGAGATTACAGGCATATGCCACCATGCCGGCATCTCTTCTCTTCTTGATTGTGTCCTCTGAGACATAAGAAATTTTAATATTGGTTATATCTATTTATTTTTTTCTTTGGTTGTTTGTGTTTTTGGTGTCAGTTCTAAGAAACTATTGCCTAATCCAGGTCACAAAGGTTTATGCTTATATTTTCTTCTAAGTTTTATTGTTTCAGCTCTTATATTTACATCTTTGATACATTTTGAGTTAGCTTTTGTATATTGTATGAAGTTGTTGTTGTTAGGTGCCATCGAGTCGAGTCCGACTCATAGCAACCCTCAGAGGGTTTTCAATGGCTGACTGTTTCGGGATTGCCTTGGGAGTGGGTTGCCATGTCCCTCTCCCATTTTGTGGTGCTGGGAATCGAACTCGGGACCTCAGAGACTGCAGAGCAGCGCTCTACCAACTAAGCTAAATCCCAGCCTATGGTATGAAGTAGGGTGCCAAATTCATTCTTTTACATATGGATATTTAGTTGTTCCAGAATCATTTGTTGAAAAGTCTGTTCTTTCCCCACATTGAATTGTCTTGGCACCCTAATTGGGAATCATTTGGCCATAGATATATAGTTCATTTGCAGACTCTTAATGCCATTCCATTGATCTATTAGTCTGTCCTTCTGCCAGTACCACATTGTCTTGATAATTGTTGCTTTGTGGTACGTTTTGAAATCCAGAGGTGTGAGTCTTCCAACTTTGTTCTTTTCAAGATTATTTTGGCTGTTCTGGGTCTCTTGTATATCCATATGAAGTTTAGGATCAACTTGTCAATTTCTGGAAAGAAACCCACTGGAATGTTGATTGGGACTATGCTGAATTTATAGATGGATTTGTGTATCTAAAAATATTAAGGTTTCCATTCTATGAATGTGGATGTCATTCCATTTATTTAAGTAATCTTTAATATCCTTCAATAATATTTTATAATTTTCAGAGTAGAAATTTTACAGTTCTTTAAATTTATTTCTATTTTATTCATCTCTTCATTTCATTTTTGTTTCTTGGTTGCTGTTGTATAGAAGTACCATTGATTTTTGTATTTTAATCTTTTATCCTGCAACCCCACTGAGCTCATTCATTGCTTGTAATAATTTTTAGTGGATTTCTTAGGATTTTCAGTATATATAGGATCATGGGATGTAGAAATAGTTTTATTTCTTACTTTCCAATCTGTTCCTATTATTTTTAGGTGCTGTGGAGTTGGGTCTGACTCATAGTGACCCTATGTACAGTAGATGAAACACTCCCCAACACTGTGCCATGCCTGGCACTATGTCAGTGCTTCTCTGCTATTCACAGGGTTTCTGATGGCAGATTGTTTGTGGAGTGGGCTGTTGGGTCCTTCTCCCAATCCTATAGCACCTGGTGTTCCCAGGTGGTCTCCTGTCCAAGGACTAACCAGGCCCAACCCTGCTTAGCTTCCGAGATCTGATGGGATTGGAGGCTAAGGTGGTAGGCTGTAGACATTCCAGCTAGATGATTTTTATTTCACTTTCCTGCCTAACTGTCCTGATTAGAACCTCTGGGAGGATATTGAATAGAAGTGATGAAAACATAGCTTGGTCTTTTTCCTAATCTTAGGGTAAGGACCCATTCTCTTGCCATTAAATACAACGTTAGGTGTGACTTTTGTATACGTACGTCCTTTATCAGACTGAGGAAGTTCCTTTCTGTTTCTAGGTTATTGGCTGTTTTTGTTGTGAAGAGAGTTGGATTTTGTCAAATGGTTTTTCTCCATCTACTGAGATGATCATGTGGTTTTTGTCCTTTTTTTTCTGTTGATTGTGGCATACGAAATTAATTGTCTTTTATTTTCTCAAACTAAACTTGGGTTCCTGGAATAATTCTCACTGGTCGTAATATATAATCCAGGGCAGTTCTCTGAATCCACTTGGACCTCTGTAAGAAAGCATGGCTGATAGTGCAGTCTCTGAGTGGCACGTAGCATTTCGCAGTGTGTAAGGAAGCTTTTGCGCGTGTTTTAAACTTCAGTCGGAGACTTTGTTGTTTGCTTGGACAGATGTGATGCCAGCATAGCCCGACTCTCTGCAGAGCACAAGACCACCTACGAGGGGCTCCAGCACTTGAACAAGGAACAGCAGGCCGCCAAAATGATCTTGGAAACAAAAATCAAAGATGCAGAAGGCCAGGTACAATCTTTTTCAAGTTTTTTTTTTTTTTTTTTTCCCCCCGTACTGGGGGTTGAACCCAGGGCCTCGCGCTTGCACGCTCTGCAAGTGCTGGACCACTAAGCTGCACCCCCAGCCCATTTTTTTTAACTTTTTGAGACAGGGTCTCGCTAAGTTACGCAGACTGCTTCTGGTCTCGAACTTGCGATCCTCCTGCCTCTGCCTCCCAGACCGCTGGGATTACAGGCGTGCCCCACCGTGCCGACTTTCAGGAAGTTTTTAAAGACAGAGATTTTGTTCTTAGCTACGAATAACATGATGCTGATTATTTCTTGCAGAAGAAACCAGCTAGGGCGCCCGGCATGGCCTCGTACAAATCGTGAGCCTCTCTTCTCTTTGCTCTACCTCTTCCTTCTCTGCTCCACTGGATGGGCCCTTCAGCAGGCTGGCCACCAAACCACCAAGGCTTTTCAGTACAGTCCTAATGGCAAAGATTCTTTCCCCTCCGCCCTAAAACAATCAATGTGTCCCAGAAATTCTAAATTACATCTCCCAGACTGTCTCTTGCCTGGGTAAGGGATCAGTGCTCTTTACATGCCACTTGTCCTAGTTTTGGGTGCAGGAAACAGTGACTGTATTTGCTGGGCCTCATCGCTTGTACTTCCTTGTCACATGGTCAGTATGTGGGACAGAGGACAAAGCCAGATGGTATGCTGGCTAATGAATTTTATTTAGGGTATTCTGTCAGAAAATTCACAGATTAACTTCACAAAGCAAAACTCTCCGTGTTTCAGAGTTTGGTTTTTGGCCACTTCCATGCTTCCCTTTGTAATGACAGGGCCTATTTTTTAGGGCTCTTCCCACAATACCTGCCTTATTTACTATGCTTCAATTAAGGAGAAACTATTCTAGAAAGTAGGGGCATCTGGTCAATTTATTGGATTAAAAATACTTATCTCCTCAGTACCTCCAGTGAGGATCTCAAGCTACTTATGTGAAAAAAAGGTATTATAAGACTATGAAAGAAAGAATTAAAAGACAGGTCCACATTTATTTATTTGGAATGACAAGTGAGGATAGAATTATTACACCAGGAAAGAGATGCAAAGGAAATCTGAAGTTTCCTAATAAGCCAGCCCAAGTAAAATACTTACAGAAATACATTGAAAGAGACTTTCCCCGCCCCCTGGATTTGACAAGTACCTTGAATCTTTTTTTTTGCAATACTGGAGGTTGAACCCAGGGCCTCACACTTGCATGCTTTGCGAGTGCTGGACCACTGAGCTGCTGCCTCCAGCCCATTTTTTAAACTTTTTTTTTCTTTTTTTTGAGACAGGGTCTTGCTAAATTATGCAGACTGGCTCTGGTCTCGAACTTGAGATCCTCCTGCCTCCACCTCCCAAGCTGCTGGGATTACAGGCGTGCACCACTGCGCCCGGCAATACCTTGAATCTTTAAGTAAAAAATATTAAGCATCATAGTTTTTTGTGGAAAGTGTGAACATTTCACACAGGACTAGTTCTATATCAAATTTTAGTAAAAAGACAAGGGGTACAGGTAGGTCGTGGAGGGAGAAGCAAGAGGAATGTAGTCTTCAGGGGGTATTCACTGGTGTCTTGACTTCATGGGGCCCTTGATGCACTTTGTAAGCAACAGAAATTCCATTCTTTGCGACTAGCAGCCACATTGCTGGTGAAATTCCAAAGTAAAGAGAACTGTATTTCTTACCAGCTGGTAGAAGTTCTGGTCTTGGGCAGGAGTTGAGCTTGGTCGTTAGAGAACTGTGAAATTAGTGCTTGGTATATAATGAAGATTTTGGCAATCCTCCTGTCTTGTTTTTTCTTTTTTTTTTTTTTTGGTACTGGTGGGGGTTGAGACAGGGTCTTGCCATGTAGACCAGGCTGGCCTGGAACTCTCTACGTGGTCCAGGCAGGCCTTAAGCCTGTGATTGTCTTGCCTCAGCCTGCTGAGTCCTGGCATTACAGATGTATATGCTCAGCTCTGGTTTGATTTTTGCTGGCTCAGTAAGAAAGAAATCAGAGATGGGAGGAGGAGATGAACTGAGTGAATTTAGTCAATTGGATCTTAATGCCACGGACTACAATTCAGCTTAGAAAATATTTTTCTGAAATCACCTCTGAAGATGTAAGGCGTGATATTTATAAGCAAGCCTTCTTTTCCAGATTTCTCAGCTTCTAAACAGAGTGGACCTGTCCATATCGGAGCAGAGCACCAAGTTGAAGATGTCCCACAGAGACAGTAACCACCAGCTTCAGCTTTTGGATACTAAGTAAGTAACTGATTGATCAAAAAGAGTTTACAGTTGAAATTCTTTCTCAGTTTATGCAATTCCATAATGTTTATTCTTATTAATTTTTTTTTGGTACTGGGGGTTGAACCCAGGGCCTTGCACCTGCATGTTTTGCAAGTGCTGGACCACTGAGCTGCACCCCCAGCCCATTTTTTTACTTTTTTGAGACAGGGTCTCGCTAAGTTATGCAGACTGCCTCTGGTCTCGAACTTGCGATCCTCCTGCCTCCGCCTCCCGAGCTGCTGGGATTACAGGTGTGCGCCGCCTCGCCCGGCTTTCTATAATGTTTTTCTTCTTGGATTTTATTTATCACACAGAATGAAAACAACAATCGAAGGTAAAAGGAAAAGTTTCTATGTAGCATGTTGCCACTTTTCCTTCATAATTATGGTAGAACAATCAGGCTTTGTTCTTACCCTGTGGAGTTTACAATATAGGGAACTGATCACCACTAATCAAACAGGGACTCAAATAAACATATACTATATTATTATTGGAGCTAGGGTTTAGCCCTGTTGGTAGAGTGCTGCTCTGCACCCTCTGAAGCCCTGGGTTGGATCCCCAGCACCACAAAAATGGGAGAAGGACCTGGTAGGCCCCTCCTAAGACAATCCTGAAACAATCAGCCATTGGAAACCCTACGAATAGCAGAGAAGCACTGACATAGTGCCAGGCATGGCACAGTGTCAGGGTGTGTTTTGTTTTGTTGTATATAGGGCTGCTATGAGTTGGATCTGACTCCACGGCACCTGATAACCATATATTATTAATGGCAATAGTGTTTTTGAGGAAAGTTACATGATTGTGGTAGGCTGAATAATGGTCCCCTAGATACGCTGTGGGGGCTGGGATTTAGCTCAGTTGGTAGAGCGCCGCTCTGCAGTCTCTGAGGTCCCGAGTTCGATTCCCAGCACCGCAGAAATGGGAGAAGGATGTGGCAACCCACTCCCAAGGCAATCCTGAAACAGTCAGCCATTGAAAACCCTATAAGGGTTGCTATGAGTCGGACACGACTCGACAGCACCTAACAACAACAACAACAACAACAAATATGCCATATTCTAATCCCTGGAACTTGTAAATATATGACTTTCTATGGAAAAAGGGCCTTTGCAGATGATTAAGATGGTGGGTTCTCCAAGTAAGGTTTGTGCAATTGATCACTAGATTCCTTATAAGAAGTTGCTTCTGATCAAGAGAAGTAAATTCTTCTCCTTGGCAGGTAGGGAGATTGGGGAGTACACTTGCGCCTTCTAAGTCCTGGTGGCACCCAGGCACATGGCTGTGTCAGTTTGGGTACAGGCTGGCCCAGTGCTGTGGCTCCTGGATAACGGTTCTGAAATCTGTTCTAGGACAATTGAGGCAGCACTGACGACTCAGGGTGGCGTCTCTGCTGCTTAAGTCCTGACCCCTTCCTGGGCAGCCGGTGCAGAGAGAGAATCCAGGACAAAAGGGTTTTACTTAAGGATGTGACTGGAAGTCTGTGCTTGTTCCTTCCATGCACGTCCTAGTTCCCGATTTATTCATGTCCAAGCCTAGCTACAAGCAGGGCTGGGGCATGGGGCGTCTAGATAGGCAAGCCATGTACCCCAGTGACGTTTGAGAGCCTCTTTCTTTTCTTTTCTGTCCTTCCTTCCTTCCTTCCTTCCTTTCCTTCCTTTCTTTCTTCCTCCCCCCTCCCCCCTCCCTTCTTTCCTTCCTTCCTTCCTTTCTTTCTTGTAGTCAGGGATTGAACTCAGGGCCTCCCACACACTTCACAAGTGTGCTACCACTGGGCTGCACCTCCAGCCTAGTTTTTATTTTGAGATAAGTTATGCAGGCTGCATCTGGCCTTGAACTCGCAATCCTCCTGTCTCCGCCTCCCAAGTGGCTGGGATTACAGTGAGCGCAACTGCACCCAGCTCATTCGAGGGCTTCTTATGGGGAAGAAGAGACACATACTGCAGTGACCCCACCCCTGTGGATGTTCATGTTATTATTGTTGTCTAAGTCACGGATCTACATTAAATATATTATTCTGTGAGTTTGTTGCATATCATCATAAAAATAAGAAAAAGGTGATGAAGGGGAGGTAGCGTGTGTTGATAGTTAATTTAAGAAATTTGGAAAGGGAAAGAACCAGAGGAATGAAAGGTCGGGAGGTTTTTTGCTTGCTTTATTTCATCTTCCTTCTGATTTAAATTAGGACATGTCTATATAGGGCCAGAAGAATTTGAGGACCAAGAGAGGAAGGGAGCCAGGCTCCAGTCTTGGGAGATGAGAGGGACAAGAAGGAACAGCCCAGGGAAGAAGGGGTGCCTGGAAAAGGAGATGAGAGACACTATGTCCTCTGAGCCAGGAGTACGGAGGAACCTTGGAATTGCAAAGGTCAGCCCCGGGGCAGCTCAGTGTCACTGTGATGCCTCAGCGCCCACACTCCCAGCTCCTCGCGTACAGGAGCCCCATCAGGTGCTTTTCTGTCGTATTCTTATGCTCTCCCTCTCTCCCCAACTTCTTGTTAGGTGCCATTGAGTTGGTATCCGACTCATAGCGACCCTATGTACAACAGGCAAAACACTACTGTCAGAGTTTCTCTGCTGTTCGTAGGGTTTTCAATGGCGGATTGATTTTTGGGAGTGGCCTGCCAGGTCCTTTTCCCAAGCCTACAGCACCTGGTGTTCCCAGGCGGTCTCCCACCCAAGTACTAACCAAGCCCAAACCTGCTTAGCTTCCAAGATCTGACGGGATTGATGCCCCAGGGCTACAGCTTCAGGCCTCCCCAACTTAGTACCTAAGAAAAGGTAAGCATGCTATTTTGATCAAGCCGAGTTTGATGCTGTCATATTTACTAGACTACGATAGAGACTGAGGTGTTTTCGTTGTCATTTAAAAACTATTTTACATTGAGTTTGAGTTTGCTAACTTGCATTTTGTTTTTTTGTTTTTTGGGGGTATTTTTAGATTTAAAGGTACAGTTGAAGAACTCAGTAACCAGATTTTATCCGCACGGAGTTGGTTGCAACAGGAACAAGAACGGATAGAAAAAGAACTTTTACAGAAAATTGATCAGCTTTCCTTGGTTGTTAAGGAAAACAGTGTAGGTATTGATGTTTGGCAATAATTTAGTAGTTATTCAGTAGGTGGGCTACAATGTTTGACTAATATCTATTAACATATCACTAATTAACTTGGTACCATCCAAGGCTTCTTGTTTCTTGTCTTTGAATCATTCTCATGATTCCTATTCTTTCTTTGTATTTTGGTTTTGAGGATCAAATCCATGCGCTACTACTGAGCTACACTCTCAGCCTCTCTTCTTTGTATTCTTTCTTTTTTTTTTTCAGTACTGGGGGTTGAACCCAGGGCCTCGAACTTGCATGCTCTGCAAGTGCTGGACCACTGAGCTCCACCCCCAGTCCCCCCTTTTTTTTTACTTTTTGAGACAGGGTGTTACTAAGTTACACAGACTGCATCTGGTCTTGAACTTGCGATCCTCCTGCCTCTGCCTCCCGAGCTGCTGGGATTACAGGCGTGTGCCACCACGCCTGGCTTCTCTGTATTCTTTATAAAGAGACAGCACTCTGACTTGTTTTGGTGAAAAAGGATAAATAGACAATTTTAGTAATTTCTGCTAAGTCAAGATCTTAAGGATCCCAACAGTCCATCTGCATTTTATTTCTAAATAAAACTGACAATTACCAAGTTGATCTTACTTTGTTTTAATTTTATGACCTCGTTTTGCTTTTTACTGGTGTTGTATAGATTTGTTTTCCTTAGGCCCTCCAGGCACTGTAGCCTTAATTAATGCATCCCAGTGCAGCATGTGACAGAATGCACCATTTTCTTTCCATCTCCTTCTCCCTTTACCCCAGACTGTCACAGAGCTAAGGTTTGCAGAGCGGCTCAAAACCCCTATCAAGAAAGCCTTGCTTATTTCTTCTGCAGAATCAGTAGACCCTGAAATGTACTTGGCGAGCAAATTCTTGATGGTTTTGGTTATTCTGCGTGACTATTTCCCTTCCCTTTCTCTTGTGATGCTTCCTCCTGTTGGTCTTTCACTGAGCAGAAATGACTGGTGCAGCTTGCATCTCGGACTCTGGTTTAGCCAGGTGCAGAGCTGTTGGACTGCAGACTCTGCACTCGGTATCCTCAAGAGAGCTGTGTTATGTCGCAGCCACTTACAGCTTGTTGTTTGTAGTCCTGGCCTCCAAAACTGGCCTGCGGACACAAGTTCCCATAAAAACTAAGTATGATTGAAGGGAAAGGCAATATTTAATAGTTCAAATATTTCCTTTTAGTATCCCTCCATAGTTTTCTTAGATGGACTGATTTTTTTCCTTCAATTTACACTAAGACATTTGTATTAATTTACACTAAGACATTTGTATTAATTTACACTAAACATTTGTAGGTCTGAGTCTTTGGATTACTGCTTATTTTAACATGTATTGGTATGATAAGTAATAGTAAACCCCAGGATAATGATGGTTTAATAAGATAGAAGCTTAGTTCTGTTTCACATAAAAGAAGTCTAGGGGTAGCTATTCAGGACTGATGTGATGGCTTGTTAGTCCTCAGTGACTCAGGATCCTTTAATTTTCTACCAGCCCTAGAGAGTAATACTTGTCCTCATAATTCAAGATGGCTGCTAGTGCTCCAGCCATTGTCTGAAATCTAGAAACTGAAGGAAAAAGAAAGAAATAAAGATATATATCTGCTCTATTTTCCCCCTTTTTGGAAGCTGTCACATCTATTTGCATTTACATCTCAGTGCCTTGATCACATAGCCACACCAAACTCAGGAGACAGAGAAAAATGTAGTTTTCATTCTGGATAACCTTGCACTGAGCTAAAAGCTGAGAAACTGTTAAGTAAAATACAATTAAGAATGGGTATTTGGGTGGGCAACAGCCATTGCAATTCTGTTCCGTACAGATGTTGTTACGTATTATGACCACTGCGATGATTACAAACTTTCTTCTTGGAGTAACCAAGTGAAATTCTTATCATATCTCAGGGAGCCAATGAAAGGGACATGGAGAAGAAGCTCAGCCAGATGTCAGCCAGACTTGACAAAATAGAGGAGAGTCAAAAGAAGAACATGGAAGGACAGAGAACAAAGCAGGAAGAGGAGAAGGTGCATGGGCGGATCAGCAAGTTGGAGTTACAGATGAATGAGGACATGAAGGAAATGAAAGCAGAAGTTAATGCTGGTAGGCCGAAAACAGAACGGGTCACATGGTTGATTTTCTGTCTCACCTAAAAACCTATTAATTTATACCCCCTTACTACTACATATAGCCTGCAGCGGTAGCCCTGTGGCATCCGATCCCATCAGATCTCGGAAGCTAAGCAGGGTCGGGCCTGGTTAGTACTTGGATGGGAGACCACCTGGGAACACCAGATACTGTAGGCTTGGGAGAAGGACCTGGCAACCCCCTCCCAATAATCAGTCTGCCATTGAAAACCCTATGAATAGCAGAGAAGCACCGACAATAATGTTTCGCCTGTTGTCTGTAGGGTCGCTATGAGTCGGCTACCGACTCGACAGTACCTAACAACAACAATACTACTACATATGCGCCTGGCTAATGGTAATGACAGTGAAGTGTCCTTAGTTGCTTTTCTAAGTAGCTGTGCTGTATTGAACTAAAATGCTATTGAATTCCAAGTATATGAAGAGCCACATGAGGCGCAGACAGACAAAACTAAAATTGCTCCATTTGCAAATGCAAGCTTCTTAGCTGCTGCTTCCTTTCTCTTTCTTCTCAGTACATGGGGGCTGAACCCAGGGCCTCACACTTACTTTGCAAGTGTTCTACCACTGGGCTGCACCCTGAGCCCATTTTGTATTTGTGTTTTGAGGTAGGGTCTTGCTAAGTTAGGAAAGCTGCCTCTGGCCACAAACTCATGACCCTCCTAGCTCTGCTTCCCGGGTCCCCGGGATTCTAGGCGTGCACCACCGCACCCGGTGCTTCTTACCTTCTTCTGCACCATCTGTGATTCTTCTCTGTTCATAGCCGAGGTAAACATATTTCAGAAATCAGCGCATGTTTTTGAAGGGCTCTGGAGGGCTTGTTTCACACTGCTGGCCACACACCACCCTGGTGATGAAGGATCTCCCTCTGCCCAGAAGTCAGCACGGTCCACTCACTCGTACTTGTTCACAGGGGGATGTCAGAGCTGATTTCAAGTTCTTAATGCTGTTATGTGGGCTGGGATTTAGCTCAGTTGGTAGAGCGCTGCGCTGCAGTCTCTGAGGTCCCAAGTTCAATTCCCAGCACTGCAAAAGTGGGAGAAGGACCTGGCAATCCATTCCCAAGGCAATCCCGAAAACAGTCAGCCATTGAAAACCCTATGAAGGTCGCTATGAGTTGGATACTGACTTGACGGCACCTAACAACAACAACAACAATGCTGTCATATAAGGGAGGGGGCCCTAGTTTCTTTTCTGTTGCTATAACAGGAGACTTGATACTGAGTAATTTCTAAAAAGCACAGGTTTATTTCTTACGGGTCTGGAGGCTGGAAAGTCCAAGGGCCTTATACTGGCACGTGGCAAGAGCCTTCTTGCTCTGTCATATCATAGTGGACCTGGCAACTCACTCCCGAAACAATTGGCCATTGAAAACCCTATGAATAGCAGAGAAGCACTGACAATTGTGCCCTGCATGGCACAGTGTCGGGAAGTGCTTTATTCTGTTGTACATAGGGTCATTATGAGTCTAACCCAACTCAATGACACCTAACTACAGCAGCAATCATAGTGGAGGACATCATGTGGCAAGGACACATGCATGCAAGACAGAAAAGTCAGCCTGAATTCATCCTTTTGTCTGGAGCCCAGTCCAAGATAATGGCCTTGATTGATTCATGAGGACTGCGGTGCCCTCCTGATCTACTCACTTCTTAAAGGTCCCACCTTTAAGTACTGTTACAATGGCAATTAAATTTCAATGTGAATTTTGGAGGGAGCATTCAAATCACTGCAGAGGGGTTAGATTTACACTCTCAACCTAGGAACACAGAACTAAGACCAGTAAGTGGAAGTTACTCAAAGACAGACTTTAACTCAGCGTGAGGCCAAAGTATCCTACCATTCATGGGTCCTAAAATACAATGGAGGCTTTGTGAGTTTGAGAGATCTTTGTAACAACAAATATTCAGGTAGAGGCTGGTTGATCTTGGTTAGGAAGGAGAAGATGGCCTTGTGATGTGAGAAGTAGGACTACATAGTCTCCTAGCTCCTTCCAGCTCTGTGATTCCATGGATTCTGTGGCATTCTGTTCTGGCCACCTGGAAATAAAAGTTGATAGTTATTCCAGGCAATTTTGTTGTTGCCACTAAAAGTTTATTATTTTATTTACATAGAAGTTACAATTAAACCTGTGAATTGGAGAACTCGTGAAGAGAAAAGTGAATTTTCTTGTCAGGTGTGGCATACACCTGTAATCCCAGCTACAGGAGGACTGAGTCAGGAGGATTGAGAGTACAAAGCCAGCAACAGAGTAAGGCCCTGACTTAAAAAAAAAAAAAAAAAAAAAAAATTCTTTCTTGATCCTTTAGGCTGTTGGATATGGCACTTGAATAGTTCATCAGTGATTAACATGGCATCATTTCCTGAATTAATTTATTGTTATTTAGTCGACATACAGCACCATCCTCTGGGTACCAGGCATTGGACATATGAGCCTGTGGGGGACATTTCATATTTGAACCGTAACGGTTTGCTTCCTCTTGATATGATTAGGGACATAAATGCCACAGGAGGGATGTTGTGTCTGCTCTTGGTATCTTATCAGGAGGTTCGTGACTTTGGTTTCTTCAAGTGCTAGTGATGTTGGCTTTGAACATTTGGTTAAAGTGGTGTTGCCAGATTTTCCCATTGTAATAGTTCCTCTTCCCCCTTTGTAATTAATAATTCTAGGGGGATACTATGATTCTTTAGATTTTTTTTTTTTTTTTTGGCAGTGCTGGGGATCGAACTCAGGGCCTTGCACATGCGAGGCAGGGGCTCTACCACTGAGCTACGTTCCCAGCCTGAAACTGTAGTTCTTGTGTGCCCCCATCACATTTTTACTGCAGGTGTTTTAGCATCTATTAGTGTTTTTTGTCAGGGTCAACGGTTACTGATGTTATAGAATCCGATACAGCATTATTTTTTAAAATATTAACTCTTGTGATGTTTACCTGTTCTTAAAGGGTTTACAGCCATCTATGAAAGCATAGGATCCCTCCGACAAGTTCTGGAGGCTAAGATGAAGCTGGACAAAGATCAGCTACAGAAGCAAATCCAACAAATGCAGAAGCCGGAAACTCCCATGTGAGGGAAGTTGGGACAAGGACCTAAAAGAAGGCTGCACCAGTGGGGCTAGGAGCTCGATACCTCTGCAGCCAGGCGTCGCTGCTTTCAGGGTTGTTCCATCCATGGCGTGCATGTGCCAAGCAACGTGTTTTCATGGGTCTAAATGTTTACCTTGGGTTTTGAAAACACTCTTTCTTTAAAAATACTAAATACAGTTTTTACCACTTTATTTCACTTCTCCAAATTCAGTGCCGTCCCCTCCCCCCAGTTTTTGAAACGCTTTTATATTCTTCATTTTATGAATGAAAAGATTTAATTTATTTTCAATGTTTAATGCTCTAGCCAAGACTTTACTATTTTGAAAAATGCCATGGTGATTTTTTTAAATTAAGAAACTAACGGGTTGTCACAGGAATGTATTGCTCCTTATCCTAAATCAAGAGAATGTCCCAATAGATTAGAATTCACCTTTGAGTCCACATTTGGATTTTATTACTGTTATCTATGTATTTCTTATGTCGGTTATCTTCCTGTAAATCTTCCGTCTTTTGTAAGGGGAAGATTCTTAACACCTGGAAAAAAACCCTACCATTTATATAATGAAAATAGTTTAAAAATCTATTACTGCCATATAGATTGCAAATTAAATGGAAATTTGAGACAATTACCTAGATAATTGCAAGGCACAATATTTATATTCACTTAGCTATACCAGGTTTTAGTATTTCAAACTATTTTTGAATTATCCATAGCCTGTATAGTGATAGCCATATATTTAATAATGGAATGGTGGTTAACAGTCTCTTATTGCACAGCTAATTGTTCATCAACCATAATTGAATGTGAGAATTTCTCAGACTCTATGATCTCTCTAAATCTTTCCAAAATTGGCACAAAGTGCTAAGGTTTATATATACTTATTGTAACTATATTCTTGTGCCTTGTTCTTTTCATGTCAATGCACTGTACCCTATAAAAGTTTTGCCAACAAAATAGAAGGCATGATGATACATCAGAATTATGGTGTAAAAATGGGATCCTATGTATTTTTCAAATGTTCAAAAAATGTTACCACTGTTAAGACATGACTCATTCGGTATTCATGGAACAGAAATTCATACTTTTGTATGGATAAAGAATCAAATTGATATTGCATTTATAATACTGTCAAGAAACTTCCATCTTGAGCAACTTTGTAAACGATGGGTGTTTTATTTTTAATCGCCATATTTGATTAGTCATTGAAAAATTGAACCAGTGCTGTTTATTCACCTACATGTGTGAAAACTGATAGTGAGACACACCATTCTAAACTGTGAGGGTGCCCCAGGAGGAAAAACTGGAATACTTAAAAAGTTAAAAAAAAAAAGAACTAAACAAAGAAAAAACAAACCTTTTTGTTGTTGTGTTGTTTGCAAGGACTCAGGAAAATAAAAGCATTTTCTATTTTTAGGATAAATCACAAATGAAACATCTAACTGGCTATTACTGTTTACCCATATGAAATATGCTGCTGAAGTACATAATATTTTACTCTCGATAGCTTGACATTTCTTTTTAATTTGGACTTATGAGAGGCTACCTAAGGAACATGTCATCCACTATGTATTTCTTTTTTTGGTCACAAATCTTTCCATCTCTATATAGGAAGTCTGTTTCCGCTTAGAGAAAAGAAAAAGCTCAATGCTCTCCTGCAATCAGAAAGTGAATTTCTTTTTGTGATAGAGGAGCATGTTTCATGGCGTTCTCCACGGTTAAGCACAAGCCACGGACGGAGAGGCCTCGCCCCCTCCAGCCTCTCTCTCCTCTGGGGTCTGTGTCCAAGGAGGAAGGATCAGCACTTCTGCCACCTGGGGAGAGGGAGGCGGGGCCACCAGCTGACTCTGGCTGAGGCGGTGGTGTAAGCAGGTGCCTGGGCTGTTGGCTGAATTTCTCAGGTGCTCCTGATGTTGCCGGCCTGTGTGATGAGCGACCGCAGGGACTCCCCATGCTGGTTGCTTGTTGGACTCACCTGGGGGAGTTTCAGAAGCTCCTGATGCTGGGCGGCCCCCAGACCAGTTAAGCCAGAGCTTCTGGGAAGAAGCTGTAGGCATCTGTGTGTCAGAGGCCCCCCAAGATTCAGTGTGCAGCTGGGGGTGCAAGCCACTCAGTCAAAACAGCAGAGGACTGTTCTCACCAAAGTCTAAAAGAGACTCAGCTTCTGTGTTTTCCTTTACCAGAAATTTGCAATAAAAAGAACAAAATTTCCAAATAAATGTGGTGTATGATTGGTAAATGTATTAGTCTGTCAGTTTAAGTGAAAACTTAAATAGGTGAAATAGCTTAGGAAATGTACTGTGCTGCTCTTCTTTGGAAACCCTCTTGAAATAAGGTGCTGAAGTCCCAGCAGGCCCTTGGGAAGGGGACCATCACAGGGAGCTGCTGAGCCTGTGGATCCCAGGGCTCCCGGCCTTCTCAAGAGTGATGCCCGCTGCCAGTTCCCGAGGGTGCTGGGAGCCTGTGCTGCATCCCTTGGGTGTCTTAACTCAGTTTGTTCACCAACTGTTGTTGGTGTTAGGTGCCTGGCCGAGCTGGTGTCTGACTCATAGTGACCCTATGTACAACAGGAGAAATACTATTGTCAGCGCTTCATATGGTTTTCAATGGCTGCTTGTTTTTTTTTTTTGGGGGGGGGGAGTGGGTTGCCGGGTCCTTCTCCCAAGCCTACAGCACCTGGTGTTCCCAGGTGGTCTCTCATCCAAATACTAACCAGGCCCAACCCTGCTTAGCTTCCAAGATCTGATGGAATCAGAGGACACAGTGCTAGGGCTGCAAGGGTTAATTCAGGCATTTAGACTCTCCTGCTGTGTTGCCCAGGCCACACCTCTTTCATTTAAGGCGCCTCTTCTAGTAGACAAACTCCATGCTATCTGCCTAAATGGTCTCGGCTCCAGTAGGAGCCCTGCCCCTCCCTGCCTTTGCAGTGTTCTAGATCTCATAACGCATTATTTCTGTGCCTGTTTTAGGGGGGTCTTATGCAGACTACAGGAATCAGCTCCCAAACTCTGTTTGATGTAGCATATAAAACTCAACGAACCCCCTATCTTCTCTGCCTTGGCCATGTTCAGATTCTTACACTCCTTCCTGGATGGGATGCCAAACTGTTCATGAAAGAAGGACGAGTAACGCAGATAAGAACTTGGGCAGCCTGGCTATACCAGGTTCTCAGACTGATGGAGGATGCTCCAAACACCAACAAAAACTGAGCTGTCCAGTGGGTACACCCCAAAGAAGTATCTCCCTGAGATGACCTTGGTAAGACAGGGACACCTTTCTTCACGCACATGCTGTCCTCTTTTTCACAAAAATTGCAATGTCAGTTCCTAAGAATCAATCCCCTTTTGCGATGCTGATGAAGCTGGAATACATTGGCTCTTTTTCTGTAACTTGGTCTGATAGCAGTGTAAGCTAAGTGAAGGAGAAAGTGGTCTCTAAATGGCATTCTTTATTATTATTCTATCCTACAGTTAGATCTATTTTGTAAGTCAAAATACTTGGACATTAAAAAGTGGAGAATTCAGCTTAGAAATAAAAATTGCAAAGGGAAATGTGGTCTTTCCTGCTTGATCAGATTTTAAATTAGGGGAAGATAATCGGCTTAAGTCTCTGAAACAAGCCTCGCCTTTTGACCTTTTTGTTTTCACTGAGTGGATACTTAAGAAGACCTTATGAGATTCAGGTTAAGCTCTTTGTCTTTGAAATGCAAATGATCTTTTGTGTGCACTGAGTGGATACTTAGAAGTCCATCATGAAGTTTCAGTTAAGCTCTTTGTCTTTGAATTGTACACATAAAACTAGACACACCTTTGAAATTTAGGATTTAAGTTGGCTTAATACCATGGAGCCTGCAGCTGTAGCCCTGTGGCATGCGATTCCGTCAGATCTTGGAAACTAAGCAGGGTCGGGCCTGGTTAGTACCTGGATGGGAGACCGCCTGGGAACACCAGAAGCTGTAGGCTTGGGAAAAGGACTGGCAACCCACTCCCAAAAAACAATCAGCCATTGAAAACCCTATGAACAGCAAAGAAGCACTGACAATAGTGTTTCCCCTGTTGTACAGAGGGTCGCTAAGAGTTGGATACCGACTCGACGGCACCTAACAACAACAACAACAATACCATGGAGGAAATAATACAGAATTTTTGTTTTCTTTTCCTATTGTGTGTGTGTGTGTGTGTGTGTGTGTGTGTATTATTTACACACATTTATGTTTGTACATTGAATAATATCAGGTTGGCTTAAACATCTAAAAGTGCACTCTGATTTAAGGTAACTATTATATGTTCTTTTAGTTTTGTGTTAGTTTATGTTTTATTGGTTGTATGCCATTTTGCCTTAGTCTGGCTGTTAACCCACCCAAAGCCAGCCTTAACTAAAAGGCGCAGACACTTCAGAGTCAATTATCAAACTGACTTGGGACTAGGAAATGTATAAGAGAGACATTTTAAAATTCAAACTACAATAAGATTTAAGATATAAAATAGACAAAGGTTTAATTTGGCCAATAAAACAGGTGGTCTTAATTTGCTTCATTTGTCATCTGCACACCTTTTTGACTTATAAATTTATTTTACTATACTACTTTGTTGTAATAACTAAGATTTAACAGAATTTTACTCAGACTGGTTTACAGATAAGTGAGTGCTCACATAAAACTGCTAAATTGGTCCAAAATTTCTCTCAATTTATAAGGCTTAAATTTTGGACAAATTAGTTAATATTTTATCATGTTTTATCTATGTTTTTCATGATCATGGCCAGATGTTTAAGAGACAATATCCATGTTTGCTGTTTCAAATAGCGCTTCCTGGAATCTCATTAAATATAAATAGTTATTCTACTTTGTTAAAAATAAAAAAGGTCTATCTAAAATCAGCATTTCTGTAAGGAAGTAAGGCAAAAGGAACAATCAAGTAAGAGACAGGGATATAAAAGTTATAGGTATAGAGATTTTTTGGAGGAGAAAATGTTGAAGGGGAAGAAAAATACTGTTAGGTGAATCAAAAGGTTAAAGGATATTGAGGATATTTAAGAATATGTTGCAAAAAGGATTATAAAACATGAAACATTTTAAAGTGATATTTAGTTAAATTTACTATTATCTTAAAAGGTTATTTAAAGGGTTTTCTAAGATTCAAATTTTAATGCATTGATATAAAAAACAAACAATGGGCTTGTCTCTCATTCAAAAAAGAAAAAAAGCCCGCCTATTTGAGTTATGGATTTAATTGCTAAATTTCTTCCTTTTCCAATAAGGCCAGAGCCTTTATACCCTTTACCTTAAAAAGAAAACTAGAACCCATACAAATTCCTGAGATTCGAAGATAAGCAACTTCCCCACCTGCCTCAGGACAATCTCCCTCCTCTGGCAGTCTTTCAGGAGAGCTTTCCCTTCCTCCTAATCACACCCCACAGGCTGTTGGGGTGAATAAACCTGAAAGGGTGGCCACCTTTCAGTATGCAGATAGATCTAAGAGGACTCCCTTTTAGGACATAGGTAATCCCCAAAAGGTTGCTTTCCCCTCAAGGACACCATCTTGAAGTATAAAACGCAAGTAATTTGTATAAATTATAAAAGTATACAAAGTATAAAAGTATAAAAAAAGTATAAAATCCAAGTAATCCAAGTATAAAATCCAAGTAATTTCAGACTCCATGAATCTACATGCCATGAAAAGGTTCAAAGCACAACCACTTTGTATATCTAAATTTGTCTGTCTGTATGAGATTTCAGAGATCAAGGGAGGGGACAAAAAAGTGTGCACTCAGCTCTAGGGACACACAGAGAGAAAGAATGAAACTGGGGCAATGAGGATGCTCGATTTGCCTGGTCAGTAGCTAGATCAGGAACTCAATAGTGAGCACCCAAAGGTTAGGAACTCAGTAATGAGTACCTAGATGTTTCAGGAACTCAACTATGAGGATCCGGAGATTAAATCAGGATTCAACCATGAGTATCTGGAGATTAGGAACTCGGCAATGAGTACCCAGGTATTTCAGGACCCCAGTTATGAGGATCCAGAGAATGAATCAGAAACTCAACTGAGTATCTGAAAAATAAACCAGGAACTCAACCCTAAGTATCCGGAAACATGTACCTTTTCTTTCTTCCTTGTTGCTTTTAGATATACAAGTGGAAAAAAGAAAAACCTGTGACTATGGGTGACCAAATTTCTGTTCCTAAGATTCACCCTTAGGCTATATTTTAAATGCTGTGTCATTTTAAGAAGTCTAGCCCTTACACAGATTAAAAAAGGAGGAAAATGGCCTTTAAATAGGACTCTAAAATATAACACCAATTTGCAATTAGATCAGCTCTGCAAAAACAGGAAGGTAAAGGGTCTGAGGTCCTTTACATTCAGGTATTCATGTCATTGTGTCAGAACCATGGGTTCCAAAGAAGCTGCCAGGTTCTCTATGCTTATGCATCTCTATGGTATGAGGATGTTCTTTTGGAGACAACATGAATTCCAAGGCAATGTCTCTAGCCCAGAATCCAGGGCATCTTTAAAACCTCTTTCAGCAGAACAGCTTAGCCCAGCAACAGTAACCAGGAGTGGGATTTCTTACCATACTAATGGTCCTAAACCAGCACGTTTCCCTTTTGAAAAGTAATAAATGGAGAAAGAATCTTCAGAGTACATGTCCCCTTTTTAGTGTCAGACAGTTCAATGCAAACAAAAATTGAGACATTTTTTCAGAGCATCTGGATATGAATTTCAATCCTTGTCCACCTGTTGTACTCCTAAAGAAAAAGGAAAATTTGAGCAGCTGCTCAGGCTTATGGGGACAAAATTCCATAAAATGCAAAAAACCAAATGCAAAAATGCAAAAAACCAAGAGCAACCCATTTGGGATCATAGTTGTTCCGAATCAAGGGCCAAACTGTCAAAACTTTTAACATATGGTTTTGGAAACTTAACTTATCTCCCAGGTTTTCTTAATTCTTCTTAAATGCCCTATTCCCTTGCTGGGAAAAGATTTCATTAACTTCAATGGGTGCAACTCTCCAAATGCTCCCAGAACAAAGGCTTTCTTTTATAAGGGAGTTAATTACAAAAGATGGTCTCAGGCGCTCTATATGTAGAGGCTCTTCAAGGCCTTAAAGGCAAGAAATCCCTCCTGACCTACTACAGCCACCTGATCTTTGACAAAGGGGCCAAAGGCATATACTGGAGAGAAGATAGCCTTTCAAAAGATGGTGCTGGGGAAACTGGGTATCCATATGTAGAAGAATGAAAGTAGGCCCATACCTCTCACTCTGTACAAGAATCAGCTCAAAATGAATCTGAGACCTCAACCTAAAATTAGAAACCTTAAAACTACTAGAAAAAAAGATAGGGAACACACTCTAACATATAGGCACAGGCAAGTACTTCCTTAACAAGACTCTAGTTGCCTGGGAAACTGCACTAAGAATCAACAAGTGGGATTACATAAAACTAAAAAGCTTCTGTACAGCAAGGGAAACAACTAATAGATCAAAGGAAAGCCACAGAATGGGAGAAAATCTTTGCATCTTACACATTTGACAGAGGATTAATTTCTAGAATATACAAAGAACTCAAGAAATTAAACGCCAAAGTAACAAATAATCTAATAAGTAAGTGGGCAATGGAACTGAACAGTTTTCAAAAGAAGAAATAGAATGGCAAATACATAGGTAAAAAATGTCCAACATCCCTAGCCATTGGGGAAATGCAAATAAAAAGTACACTGAGATTCCAGCTCACTCCAGCAAGGCTGACCAAGATTAACAAAACAAATAACAACAAATGCTGGGAAGGAAGTGGATAAAAAGGAACACTTTGACATTGGTGGGACTGTAAATTAGTTCAGCCACTATGGACATCAATATAGAAGTATCTGAGAAAACTAAAAATACAACTACCATAGGATCCAACCATACCATTTTTAGGAACACACTCAAAGGAAGATAAGTCATCAGACCACAGGGACACAGGCACCTCTATACTTAATGCAGCGCTCTTCACAATCATGAGGATATGGAATCAATCCAGACGTCCATCAATAGAGGATTGGATTTAAAAACTGTAGCATATAAACACAATGGAGTATGATTCAGCAGTAAAGAAGAAGGAAAGTCTGTCATTTGCAGCAAAGAGGATAGAACTGGAGAGGATAATTTTAAATGAAACAACACAGACTCAAAAAGAGAAATATTGCATGTTCCCTGTCATATGCCGGAGCTAAAGTTACCTTGAAGGAAAAAAAATTACACACACACACACACACACACACACACACACACACACCCCCCTATATAAATATACAATCATACTTATCTAAGATTGGAAATTAAAGTGGACCCAATATGAAGAAGGAGGGGACTAGTGGGAGGAAGTGGTTGAAAGAGAACGGGGAATGGGAGGGGGAGCAATGTAGAGGAGTAAAAGAGAGAAAAAAATGCAAAATCAGGATGCAACTCTATGAAAATACAAAAGAAAAACCAATCAAGGTATAACCCATGATTGTATATGGCTGTCATTATGTACTAATTAAAAATCTTACTTTTTTTCTTTATTTTGTTCTGTAAAATGTTTAAGGAGATGGAAGTGTAAGCAATACTGATTTGATAGCTGCAAAAGAGAGGTATCAACTGACTTATTACTTTGTACCCCACCAACATGTATAAATAAAATACTAGCTCCACTAAAAGAAATTTATCTCTAACCAAGACAAATCTCTAGAGATGTGCTTTACAACATTGTACCTAGGGTCTGCAGTCATGTATTATACACTTAAGTATTTGGTAAGAGGGATCTCAAGTTACATGTTCTTACTATAATAAAATAAATTTTAAAAATGATTTAATCTCCTTTGTTAGTTCTGATCTCCCATGTGTCTTCCAGTTTGTCATGCTGTGGGCGTTTGTGTGTTGCTGTGATGCTGAAAGCTAGGTCACCAGTATTTCAGACACCAGCAGGGCCACTCATGGTGGAAAGATTTCAGCTGAGCTTCCAGACTAAGACAGACTAGGGAGAAGGATCCAGCAGCCCACTCCCCAAACAATTAGCCATTGAAAACCCTGTGAATAGCAGAGAAACACCGTCAAATGTACTGCCAGAAAATGAGCCCCTCGGGCTGCAAAGCATTCAAAAGACAACTGGGGAAGTGGTATGAATGGTCCTTGAAGCAGAGTCAACCATGATAGGAAAGGAGTAAAGCCCCTGGGACCTCCATTTGCTGATGTGGCATGACTCAAAATGAGAAGAAACACAGTGACTGCAACAATGGTTCAATGGGTTCAAACATTAAAAAAGATTGTGTGCATGGCACAGTGTTGGGTAGTATTTCATTCTGTTATACATAGGGTCACTATGGGTTGGACTTGACTTAATGGTATCTAACAACATTAGTTCTGATGGGCAGGTAGAGGAGCCTGGGCACTGTACTGAGAAGGACCTGGTGGCTAGTACAAAATCAGGAGACAGATTCAAGGTCTATCATCCATGGAGAAGAAAGGGGCAGCTGCCTATGTGCTGTATGTCTGCCAGTTTCGACTCAGAATATTCTAGCTGTATCAGATGCCTGGCAAAGAGTTTTGGGGGACTCTTGAGTGACTCTGATATTACCCAGGGAGGGTTACCTGGCCGGTTTGAGATTAGGACAAAATGAAGCAATAATTTTGAAAATTTAGAGGGGCATCAAAAACTCTGTAGTTGAGATAAATAATATTTAATTAGTTTATTATTACTGTTACTATTACTACTACTACTACTATTACTACTACTATTATTATTATTATTATTCCAGCACTGGTGATTGAACCCAGGGCCTCATACCCACTAGGCAAGAACTCTACTACTGAGCCACATCCCCAGCACTTAATGCAATATTTTTAAAGATTAAAATTAAAATAAAAATTGCATGAACAAAATATCAAGTCTCATATAAAGGCCAGATCCAACTATGAGTAGTAGTGCCATTTTGGAATTGAGGTGAAAGGCAAAGGGTGCACTCCTACTATGTTTTTATGCAATTTTATGTATTATCAGGCACTTTATCATGGAGGTTTTTAGTTGATTTTGGTTTTTAGGAATGTTGCAACCAAACGTTAAACTTGATGACTGAAGGTTTGGGCTGCTCTCCTGACATTTTGCATTTGCTGAGAGGGCCTTATGCATCTTACAAGAATCCTGGCCCTGCCCGGATGTCTAGAAATTTGGAGTCTTCAGTCACTGTAATTAGCTTATCTCGGGTATACCTGATTGCTTTAGATGGTCTCTGGTCTGTTTTTACCCCTAATTGCCATGTTTTGTTTAATTTTCAGACTTGTGACTCATCTTTTCTCAGAGCTGAGTTGGGCCACAAATAAAGCGAAGATCTGATTGCAGCGGTGACTTTTCTCTGAGATATGGAGGAAAAGAGGGAAGGGAGCAAAGGTCTTTGTGAGTTCCCATCCCTTGAACTCAGCCACAGGTGGCGCTCTCCTGCGCCTCCGGTGGACCAGCCCTCTGGGATTTCCTGATCTTTGCTGCCCCCACATGGATGGAATGGAAAGGACTAGCGCATCTGTGTGGACAGGGAGAACCCAGAACCGAGGACCACCTCAGTGAAGGGCCACTGGAGATCTGTGGACTCGACTCTCATTTTCTAGATCAGGAAACTGGTACCACAGATGTTAGAAGAGGGCTTTGCAGAAGGGTTTGCACAACAGTCTGAGAGACAGGCTGAAGCCATAATGCTGATTTCACGCCAACTCTTCTTGGCAGGGGGCTGAGATTTAGCTCAGTTGGTAGAGCACTGCTCTGCAGTCTCTGAGGTCCCAGAGTGCGATTCCCAGCACCGCAAAAATGGGAGAAAGACGTGGCAACCCACTCCCAAGGCAATCCCGAAACAATCTGCCATTGAAAACCCTATGAGGGTCGTTATGAGTCAGACACGACTCGACAGCACCTAACAACAACAACTTCTTGGCAGGGAACAAAACAGAAAAAATTCTGCCCCTATGGAATTTCCAGTCTAGGAGAGGTGGGGAGTGGGAGAAAACAGACAAAGAAGTGAACACCAGGTGTGGTAGGGATGGTAAGTGCTTTGGAGGGAAACAAAACAGGGGGAGGGAGTATGAGGAGCCAGGAGAAGAGGTGGAAGTCAAAACAGGATGGTCCGGAGAGTCCTTGCTGAGGTGACCTTAGAGCAAAGACCTCTCGCGATGAAGGGGGAGCCGGGAAGGTGTCTGGACAAAGACACATCCAGGTGGAAGGAGCAAGTGCAAAGGCCCTGGGCAAAAGCATGATTTTATTAACATTTAAAACTCCTGAGTGTGGTTGACTATAGTAATTACAGTTTACAGATGAGGAGCTGAAGGGATTTACTTCCTCAGAGCCCCAGGGTCCCCAAGAGGAGGCTGGGCCCAGCATCTGTGGTCCTCATCATGTGCCACCTGGCCTGTCTCCCAAATTTTTGTAGACAGAACGTTGTGTTCTTAAGGATGCTTTCTCCTTGGTCAGGATGGAAGCATTTCTGTGGGAGTTGTCTCCGACATGATGGGAGCCAATGGGAGGAATGAATCATGCAGGTGTGGCTGTTCCCCCACCCTTTTGGAGATACGTAGTGGAAAGACTAAGGTACGCAGCAAATTGGTGCCTGGTTGCCTGTCAATGATTGCTTTTGCTATTGTTTTGTGGACCCAATTTTGTTTTCCTGCTTTGGTGTCTGGCCACCCCGGGTGGGGCTCAGCGAGCGGCCCAGATGCAGGCCACCAAATGTGTTGTGGTCTGAGATGGAGCTGTAGGGAAAACGTGCCTCCTGGCCAGTTACACAACCAATGTGCTTCCCGGAGTATCCATCCCTGCTGTCTTCAACAACTCTTCTGCCAATGTGACGGCAGGTGTTAAACCAGGGAATCTGGGTTTATGGGAAAGGAGCTGGATGAGAAGAGTCTGACAGATGACACCCCCGCTCCTACCCACAAACACACGTATTTTTGATTTGCTTTTCCTGTGTGAGTCCTGCGTCATTTGAAGATGTCCACGCAAGGTGGTATCCAGAGATATGACACCATTATCCCAACACTCCCATCTCCTAGTGGGACTGAAACTTGATTTCAAGGATGAAAGAGAACCCAGGGGGGGTAGGCATGGCTAAGGAGATCGGTGCTGTAAAACGCCTGCAGTCTCAGCCCTCGCCCAGCCAGTCCTCAAGGCAGTGTCTGAGGAAGCTACCAGAGCAGTGCTCTGCCCACCTCCCTTCAAGAAGAGGAAGAGAAAATGCCAGCTATTGAAATGTTCACGACCCTCCTGCTTGGTCCTGGTCCCTGGGACTTTTGTATGCTTTGCTCAGAAATGGTGGAGCCTTCACACTCAATACCAAGTTTTTGTTATGGATTAATTTTTCCATAAAACCATTTTGATGCAATCAGTGATCTTACGGGTTTGCTTGAAATGTAAGAGTCCAGACTCTCATTCTATTAAAATTAAGCCTGAAAACAACAAGCTTCCTTAAAGCCTTCGTTTTCAAAAGCCCCTATTCTTGTTCACACGAAGAGCTGCCAAAATATGTTCTGAATTACATTGTGTTGTTGTATTAAGAACACAAAGGGCTAAACTGTTGAAAAGCCTTTGTCTTTAAGAGGACCCCGGCTTCTGGAGTTAGGAGGTGTAGACCCTTCCCAGGCAGCCTCCTTAATGAAATGTTGCCATTTACTGGGACTGTAACCCCTCCACCCATGTTCATGACATAACTTTGTACTGCATGTCCTAATGAATGAGGAAAGCAACTGAGCTCTTTGGATCAGTCTTTTTGATCTCCTGGTGAATTTTTTAAAAGAATCAGCTTCTACAGGGAATTGGAACAGAACTCTCTTTGCTATGCTTCGTCTAATGAAGTATTCTGTTCCTAGCTCGGAGTGTGCTGGGTGGAGTATGTAGAACACAGAGTGATCAAAGGATGAAGACAGTATTCTGACAAAGTAAGAAATGGAGATTAATTTATACTACATAGTACATGGAATAATTCAACTGAATAAAAGTGTCATGGGTAAAGACTTTTTCAGACATTTTTAATGCCTCAAAATTTATCCCCAAGGATCAATTTTTTACAAATACACACTCAAGCTCAAAAAGAGAAATACCATATGTTCTCACTCATAGGTGGGAGCTGAATTTTACTTAAAGGAAGAAAAAATCCTATATATAAGTTGATATATTTTTAAAAAGCACAATTAAACTTAGTGAAGAAGGAACAATAATGAAGAGTAGAAAGAAGAAGGGAGGGCTGGGTGTGGTGGCGCATGCCTGTCATCCCAGCGACTCAGGAGGCAGAAACAGGAGGATCGAAAGTTCGAGACCAGAGGCAGTCTGCGTAATTTGGCAAGACTCTGTCTCACAAAAGTAAAAAAAGTAAAAAAACAAAAAAACAAACAAACAAACAAAAACAACAACCAAAAAAAAAGGCTGGAGGTGCAGCTCAGTGGTATAGCACTTGCAAAGCACACAAGTGAGAGGCCCTGGGTTCAACCCCCAGTATCCAAAAAAAAAGAAAAGAAAAGAAAAAGAAAGAAAAAAGGAAGGGAGGGAACTAGCCCATGGAAGTAAAGATTGGGGAAAGTGGGCTGGGAGGAGTGTCAATGTAGAGGGTAAAGGGGGAGAGGATAATCTCAATGTAAACAAAGCCACTTCATGAGTACATGGGAAAAGTAGGGGAATATAGCCCAAATATGCATTTGAGTTTTACTACATATTAGCTATAAGGCTCCATAAACCTTTGGGTTGATGAAAGTGTAGTCAGAAATGATGTAGTGGTTGCACAATGGAAAAAGCCAGTGCTGTGTTACTCTGTACCCCATCATCATTTACTAACAAAGGCAGAAAAACAAGAAAATAGGAAAAAAAAAAAAAGAATGATAAAAAACCCAACCAAACAAAACCAAAACAAACAAATGAAAACAAAACAAAACAAAACTATGGACTCCTTCCTCTTTGCATTCCTGCTTAGCGATCCTAGCTAGCGGATGCCTCTGCTAAATAGAGGGGAGTGGGAAGGGGCAAAGAAATACAAATAATACAAATAAATTAGTAACATGAATAAAGTAGTGTATTTCAAGATTATCATCCTTATTACATACATAATGCATGTCCCCTCCCTAGATTGTGACCTAATTGAAGGTGGGTTACATCTTCCCAAGTATTTTTAAATGTCTAACAGAAGTCAGATGCAAATTATGAAAGACTTGCCTGTTAACTAAGGTCTTGGTGTCCATATGTTGTCCTGAGTGATAACACTTCTTTGTAGTGAAGCTTCCCATCCCATATTGACTTGCTCCCCCAACAGATAGTTCCAGATGGGTTAAGGTCTTTGATTAGTGAAAAATAAAGTGAAATAATGAGTGCAATTTTATTAACTAACATTTCTAAAGAGTCTATGTATAGAAGTAAAATACCACAAGAAGGATTAAAATATGGAGGACAACGGAATTAAGCCCTCATTGAGCACTTACCCCATGCAAACTGTTTTTTTGCATGTTACTTCTTTTACATGTTACTTCTGGTCAATGTGAAAAATACATTTCATTGCTGCGGACTTCTCCTAAATGTGTGTTCTGAAAGCTAGGAGGTATAGATTTGTCTGGTTTCATAAGACTCAGGAAAGAAAGCATTTCAGTTCAACCTTATCTCAGCTCTTTTTCTAAAATGAACCGAGAACCATCAAATGTACCACTAGATGGAGTAATAAGCTAAAATTTTAAGAACCTACCTAACCAGCATTCCCTCCTTCAAAAGTCTGAAATAAGGATGGTTTGATATATGTATAGGACTTTGTAATTCACAAACTTGTTGTTGTTAGGTGCCATCAAGTCAGACCTGACTAATAGCAACCCTATGTACAACAGAACGAACCACTCCCCGATTCTGTGCCACGCACATGATCTTATTTATGTTTAAGCCTATTTTTGCAGCTACTGTGCCAATCCATTTAGTTGGGGGTCTTCCTTTTTTTCATTGACCTACTACTCTCCCAAACATGATGTCCTTTTCCAGGGATTGGTCCTTTCTGACTACATGTCCAAAATACCTAAGACTCAGTCTAGCCATCCTTGTTTCCAAGGAGCACTCTGGTTGCACTTCTCCTAGGACAGATCTACTGATTCTTTTGGCAGTCCATGGTATATTCAAGCACCGTAATTCAAAAGCATCAGTTCTTCTCCTGTTTCTCTTATTCAATGTCCAGCTTTCACAACCATAGGATGTGACTGAAAATGCCACGGGATGAGTCAGGTGCACCTTTGTCTTCAATGTGACATCTTTACTTTTTCAATACTTCAATGAAGTCTTTTGCAACAGCTCCCAGTGCAATGAGTCTTCTGATTTCTTGACTGCTGCTTCTGTGGTTGTTGACTGTAGAACCCCATAAAACAAAAATCTTGAACAATCTCAATCTTTCATCCATTTATCAGGAAGTTGCATACTGACCCAGTTGTAAGGATTTTTGTTTTGTTGGTGTTAACTCACAATCCATACTGAAGGCTGTGTTCTTTGGTCTTCCTCAGTAAATGTTTCAAATCCTCTTCATTTTCAGCAAGCAGAGTTGTGCCATCTGCATAACGCAGGTGGTTAGTAAGTCTTCCTCCAATCATGATGCTACATTCTTTTTCATAAAGTCCAACTTCTTGGATTATCTGCTCAGCATAGACATTGAAGAGGTACTGTGAAAGGATACAGCCCTGACACACACTTTTCTTGACTTTAAAACAAACACTGTTTCCTTGTTCTTTTCAAATGGCTGCCTTCTGGTCCATGTCCAGATGCCTCATGAGTACAATTAGGTGCTCTGGTATTCCCATTCTTTGCAGTGTTATCCACACAAACTACTTTGACTTAAAAGATTCATCCCTTACCCTACATTACTATTACTATTCTCATTCTCAGACGAAGAAACCAAAGTTACTTGTTTTAATTGGACATCCTCTGTGTAGCAGGCATTCTAACACACACATTTAATTTGGACAACTCAGTGAGTAAGAAATTACTGTTCCCACTTTACAAACAGGAAAATGAAACCTCAAGGAAGTTTGATTCATGCCATTCAGCAAGTGAAGCAGGGCGGAGCGCCCCGTTCCTTTGACTCCAGGCTGGTGGGTTTCCAACTGAAACCTGTGGCATTGGCCAAGCTTCTGGGAAGGGAGGCCCTGCATCTGGGCCTTGCTTTGTTGGCTCAGTGCACTGAAGTCTGTGTTTTACAGACTGTGAGTGCTGCAGAAGGCAATGCCAGTGTACGAAACTCACTCCTTCCTGCTGAGAAACCCCTCCTCCCACCATGTTTCTAGGTGTTTCTAGTGGTTCTCTACTGTCTAGTCTAAGTAGCTGTAGGCAACTCAGGCTTTGAATTAAAGCCTCTTGGTGGCCCATTATTCTTGGATTTCCCTCATTGGAAATGCGAATTGTGGCCATCGGCCAGACATTCTCTCTGTACATTGTGATCTCCAACTTCCCAGACCCTAAACCCCTCTGAAAATACAAACTATATTCTAGTGCCTAGAAAATGAACCAACGGTTAATAGTAAGTATTGTTGAATAAATGATTACTACTGCAGCTCCCCTTATCCATGGGGGATATATTCCAAGATCCCAAGTGGATGCCTGAACCCTATATGAATGCTCTTTGCCCCATCTGTACATACATATAATAAAATTTAATTTATAAGTTAGGCACAGTAAAAGATGAACAATAACTAATAATAAGATAGAACAATACTAAAAATATACTGTAATACAAATTTTTAAAACTTATGAATGGTTTACTTCTGGAATTTTCCATTTAATACTTCCGGATCAAGGTCGGCCATGGGTAACTAAAACTTCAGAAAGCAAAACCTTGGATAAGGGAGGGATTATTCTACTGAAAATGTATTGAAACAGTATAATAAGTGGGTTGCCTGTATTTGAAGGTACTGTTTCCACTTGAGGCATTAGAGAGTGAGCAAATGACATTGAGCTGTAAGCAACATAGTTATTACCATGAAATTTCCTGTCAGTGGTCCTCCTGTGACGTCACCACCTGTGGATTGTACGAGAGATGTCAGTTCTGGTCACTGCTGTGTCTACAACTCTAAATGAAACTGCCCCCCCGCTCCACAGCCTCTGTTACTGGGATGGCCTATGCCTGTGCTCATAGTGGACTGGACCAAATGGGTAAGCTATCAAGGACAGCCAATCACAGGTGAGTAGTAATTTCTGATATGATTTAGGGCAAAAAGTTGAACTGGGTCTATAGTTCTTTGAACTTTTGTGCAGTCATGGCTGTTGGCTGGTGAATGCAGTCAGAAAAGGTTGGCCTGACTTAGCTGATACCTGAGTTACATGGATATTCATTCTTCAGTTGCCTAACATACATTCCAGGATTCTTTTGTTGGAAATGTGTGTCTTAGAAGGGACAGGGAGAGAGAATTAAAAAGGTGGAGTGACATCCAGGGACCCCTCACTTTCCAGGAAAGCAACAGGGTTCTCTTTGGACAAGCAGGTGACACGTTTTGTTGTGCTTTGCCACTTAGATTTCCACAGGCAAAAGTGAAACAGCTGCAGCTTAAGTAAGGAGCGCAAAGCTAGGAGTTGATGGCCTGGGTTTTACTCCTCATTCTGCTGATCATGAGATGCGTGTCCTTGGGAAAAATACGTTTTTAAAAGCGCCCTAAAAGTAGATGTACATCAATTACCAATAAATTAATTGCAATACCAACAGATGTTTGTTTTCACACTTAAGTATATGGAAAAATTTTTGAAGTGCTTGTACCAAATGCAGGTTTTTCTGGATCCATCCAACAGCCGTTCTGGAGGGTATTTTTGGTTACTGTTTCTCTTTGTTCTTCCTTCCTCCCCTCCTTCCCTCCCTCCCTTCCTTACTTCCTCCCTCCCTCCCTCCCTTCCTTCTTTCCCTCTTTCTTTCTTTTTAAGACAGGCTTTCACTATGTAGCCCAGGCTGACCTTGAACTCTTAAGTCCTCCTGCCTCTGCCTCCTGAGAGCTGGGACTAGAGTTGTGCACCACCACACCCAGTTCTGGGACTGGAAGGTGCCGTCCAGTTGTGTACGGCTCATAGTGACCCTCATAGGGTTTTCAATGGCTGATTGTTTCAGGACTGCCTTGGGAGTGGATTGCCACATCCATCTCCCATTTTGCGGTGCTGGGAATTGAACCTGGGACCTCAGAGACTGTAGAGTGGTGCTCTACCAACTGAGCCAAATCCCAGCCCCACCACACCCAGTTAGTTCTGGAGTTTTAAGTCTTCAGGTGAGTCTGACTCAGGCAGCCCATATCTTGAAAAAATCCCTGCTCTATATGAAAGAACTCAAAGCTGATGACAAACTTCATTGCAAGGGAGGGGCCTCTCTCCAGCTGCTCAGGTGGACCATGGCTACACTGCAGGGTGCTAGAGAGGCTGCATATGTGGGAGCCCTGGTCACCTAAGGAGGAAACACCAGACTGGGCCTTCTCCAATGTGGCAGGATCATCCTTTTAAGATAGGAGTCGGGAAGGCTCTTCTCACCCGAAGATCCCCAGGTGGGAGAAGATGAACCTTGGAAGGAATAAGCCAACCAAGCAGAAGGAGAGACGTTGAGTATTTGCTGAGAAGCCAGATGTGGTTCCCTCTCTGTGAATGTGACCTGGAGACTGTATGGTTGGAGGCTAAGCTGACAGATGTGGGGAAGGAAAGGTCCAAGCGGCTGAAGAAGCATCTGCTTAGAGGGCAGAGGGGCAGAGGTGGCAAGAGAGAGAATGGAGTTAGGGCCAGAGCTACGGAGAAAAGAATTTGCTCTTACTCAGAGACGGCTAAATAAGGTTCAGTGCCAACCTACATGTGCTCCTTGTGGCAAACTGCAGGGTTCTCTCACCAGCCCCAATGGGTTAAATACTTTCTTTTTCAGCCAAGAGGCTATGGGTAAAGAGGGCACCTCCATGATATTTATAATTGACCAGGAACTGAAAGAATCACCAAAATGGGCCCTAAGAAACTGTTGGGGTTGCAGCATTATCAAGGAGCTCTTGAACGCTCCGGCTAAGGCCTTTGCCACTGGCCTCCTTGTAGCCCTTAGGCCTGGGCACAGTCTGCTCATGCCAGCCAGAATTGGTTAAACAGGAGCTACTTGCAAGGGACACCTCTCCTGATACAGTGAGTCAGTGTGGCTCAGCAGCACACACAGACACCACAAGTTTTCACGTCAATGTGAATTTACTGTAACTAGGAATTGTTGAGTCTACAGCCACACCTAGGGCTGGGATTTAGCTCAGTTGGTAGAGCACCGCTCTGCAGTCTCTGAGGTCCCAAGTTCGATTCCCAGCACCGCAAAAATGGGAGAAGGACATGGCAACCCACTCCCAAGGCAATCCCAAAACAGTCTGCCATTGAAAACCCTATTAGGGTCGCTATGAGTTGGACACGGCACCTAACAACAACAACAACAGTTGCACCACCCTGATGTCCAATTCCATCAGATCTTGGAAGCTAAGCAGAGTGGAGCCTGGTGAGTCCTTGAATGGGAGACAGCTTGGGAATACCAGGTGCTGTAGGCTTGGGAGAAGGACCCAGCAGCCCACTCCTGAAACAATCGGCCACTGAAAACCCCATGAATAGCAGAGAAGCATTGATAATAGTGCCGGGCATGGCATAGTGTCAGGGAGTGTTTCACCTGTAGGACATAGGGTGAATATGACTTGGCCCCAGCTTGACGGCACTTAACAGTAACGATGACAAGAAGCCACTGTTGGGAGCTTCTTGAGGGCTGGTGCTATTCTGAGCAGTGTATACGCTTCGCAGTTCATTCAACCCTCATGATGACAATTCTGGGAGGTAGATACTCTCTTGTCTCCATTTTACACAGAGGGAACTGAGGCAAAGGGAAATCAGGTACATTTTCTGAGGTCACACAGCTAACAAATGATGGATTTAGGGTTCAAAGCCGGCTCTATTGGATTTCGGAACAGAGCTGTCAACCGCTGTTCTGTTCTGACTCAAGAGGAGCTGGCAGGGTAAGGAGCTGGCCAGAGTGAACAGGACCCAAGGCCGTGACTTGAGCAGTGTAGGGTCACAGAGCATGTCCTGCTTTTCCCAGTCAGTGCTCTCAATGGCAGGGGATGCACGCTAAGACCCTGGCCGACTGCTCAGCGCTGGCTGCATCCTAGAATTACCCGGGCATCTTTAGAACTGCTGGTGCCTCCCTTGATGGTCTGGGGTGCTGCTGGGCATTGGGATTGCTTTCCACTTTCCTAGGTGATTCTAAGGTGCAGTCCACACTGGCGACCTCAAAGCAGAGCCCTATGCAACTGTGGATCTTGTTTAACTGCAGAATCTGATGCCAGAGGCCTGGAATCCGGTACAAGGGGCCCGTGTCTAGCCAGTTCCACATGATTCCGAGGGGAATGGCGATCCCAAGTGGCAGTCTTACCACTCCAAGTGGCAGACCCGCAGTATCAGTATCACCTGGGAGCTCGTTAGGAACGCAGACTCCAGGCCCTCTCTCCCCGAGACCTGCAGAGTCCCAACGTAAATGCCAAGGAGAGGCCAGGTGGTTTCTGAGAGCAGTTACCTGTGAGATGCCCTTTATTTCCCTTGTGAGCCTGGCGTGTGTTCCGGGAAGAGGGAATAGGACAGTGAGGGGTTGAAGAGCAGGCATCTGACCAAGGGAGAAAGGAATTGAAGGAGGTCAGCCCAGGAGAGGGAAGCGGAGAGGCTTGTTCAAGGGCCTTACTCCTAGGAGGGAAGATGAGGAAGATGGGGACTGACTGTGTGCCTCCAAGCTGTGTTCGTCAGCTTTCTGTCACTGTGAGAAGTCAACATAAAGGTGGAAAGGTTTATATCGGTTCATGGTACCAGGGGTTTCAGTTGATGGCTGATTGGCTCTGCTGCCTGTGGGCCTGGCGCTAGGCAGTGAGCATCACAGTGGGGAGCATATGGCAGAGGAAACCTCAAGGCAGCCGGAAAGCAAAAAAGCAGAGACAAAAGGCTAGGGTCTCCATATCCCCTTCAAGGACACTATCCTCATGACCTAACTTCCTCCCATTAGGCCCCGCCTCTTAAAGGTCCCATCACCTCCCAATGGCACCATCAGTTGGAGACCAAATCTTCAACCCATGGGCCTTTGGGGGACATTTCATATTCAAACCATAACACAGAGGAAGAACTAGAAAGCCACGACTCTTCAGTTCTGGCAGCTGTGATGCTGAGTCTCCTTGGGGCTGTGGGAAGCTACGCTTGTCAAGTCAGAAAGGATCAGCTCCACTAGGAATGTAGAAGGGGTTCAACTGCTCTCACTGCTAGGACACATGGAGACACTTACCTTCAGGCCAGGAAAAAAAGGGCTATTGTTCTGCAGGCCCTTACCACGTTCAAGGCCCTCGGCATTTAATTATTTTATTAGCTGACTATCAGGAAATCAGAGGAAATCAGAGACTGACTTCAGTTACGTTCCGGTTTGTTTAGCTGCTGGTTTGTCTTGGAGGGCTCACGAGGAAGTGACCTCTCAGGGCCGTGTGTCCCACGGGCACCTGAGATGGAATGCCTGAGATGAAAGCTCTGTTCAGTTTGCTGCTTGGCTACCTGCCAGCAACAGGTGCCTGAGCCCTGCTCACAGGATGTCCTCTGCCCTCTGCCTGTGCATGGAACAGTCCAAAATGGGCTCCCCAGCTCAGCCCTGCCACGAGCAGTGTGGTCTCCTTGGTCACTGGACTGGGTTGGATTCCTTAGCTCCTGCTCTCAGCTTTGCCGACAGTGAAATCTCACAACTCTCCCTGAACTGGCTCCACACCTGCTCTTTGCCAGTGGCACTGCATCAAAGTCTGCAAGAAATCATACTGATGTAGAACTGCTTGGGGAGTATTCCTTTACTCCAGCTTTCCTCAATCAGGGGATGATGACCATAGGTTCTCTCTCTCTCTCTCTCTGCTTATTTTTGTTTTTTCTGAGACAAGGTCTTATCATGTAGTCCAGGCTGGCCTGGAACTTACTGTGTAGCCCAGGCTGGTCTTGAACTTTCAACTGTCCTGCCTCAACCTTTCAGTGCCGGGATTACAGACAGATGGCATCAAGTCTCAGAGACTTGAGCCACCCTTTTAACACCAGTGAGAGAAGCCCTTTTGATATCTAAGCCAAGTGAGGTCATTTCTCCACTCAAAACCCTCCAAAGGCATCCTCTACAGTACACACAACGATCTGCTAGGCCCTGTACGATGTGCTCTGCCCTTTGCCATTTCCTGCCTCCCTTAGGACTTCTTCACTCCCCAGTGCTTTTTGCTCTGGCCGTATCAGCTTGTGTGTGCTTCTTCTAACAAGGCAGGCCGCTCTCTACCTCCCGGCCTTTGCGCTTGCTCTTTCCCAAATAGCCACCCATGCTTTCTTCATCTTCTTCAGGTCACTACTCAAGTGCTACTTTCTACTGGAGAATATATTGTTTGTTCCTTTGTGGAGAACAGTGCCAGGCAGTAAAAGGTGCTCAAAGATATCTGCTGAATGAGTTGATGAATGGTGTCTCCAACAATACAATGCCTTTACAGACTAGTTATGCAATGAAAACGTATGAAGTGGTTGCAGTGCAAACAGTAAGGGGTGGAAAACCGTAGCAGGCCAGTCCCGCTCAGGGCATTAACTTTACAACAACAGCAATAACAATCAGAACAGTTCCAGCTAAGTGAAGGCCATCTCTAAGCCGCAAGCGTGTGTGCATGCGTAACAGAGCAGCTGGTGTCTAGCCTGGCCCTCCCTGGAATTGCTATCAAGAAACGGCTCTGTGGAGGAGCGCTCATGCTTCCCTTTGAGGGACCTTATAGCAGTCGCTCTGTTAAACCTGTCGCTTTGCCCATTCTAAAGGCATTGATGAGGTATTGTCCATTACCTTCTACCTAGAGAAGAACTTTCTTGCTCATGTTGGTGTCAGGTCAGGAATGTGTTTCTCAGTTTTCTTTTATTGAATTAGATCGCTCCTGGGAATCATGTTACTCATAGGTTTTTCGTCATCGTCGTCGTCGTTGTTGTTGTTTGTTTTCTAGCTAGGAAATTTGGAGCTGGATTTGTGGTTTATTTTCTTAAGGGTCTAAGACTTCTTGATATGCGTTTTTAAAACTAGCGACACTCCTGACTCCATTTTGTATTCCTTTACCTCACCTTTCTTCTATAGTTTTTGTTACCTTAGTATATCTTACAGGTATTCTAATTAAATCTCCATTTTCTCCCTTTATTGGTAAATGGTGGTCGAGTACAGAGTAACACAGCATTGGCCTTTTCCATTATCCAGCTAGGACATCACTTTTGCTTGCTTTCATCAACTTTACAAATTTGATGGAAACTTTTGACTAATATGTAGTAAAACTTGTATGCACATATCGGTTATACTCCCCTATTTTCCCATGTAATCATGAAGTTGCATCATTTACATTGAGATTGTCCTCTCCCCTTTTATCCCTTTACATTGCTTCTCCTCCCCTTCTCCCCTTCCACAATGTTTTCTTCCCTTTGCTGGTCCCCTCCCTCCTTCTTTCTACTCTCCTTATATTTCCCCTTCTTTGCTAAGTTTAACTGTGCATTTTTATATATCTACTTATGTATGGATTTTTTTCTTCCTTTAAGATTCATCTCCTAGCCGGGCGCGGTGGTGCACTCCCGTAATCCCAGCGGCTCAGGAGGCGGAGGAGGCAGGAGGATCGCAAGTTGGAGACCACAGACAGTTACTGTAACTTACTGAGACCCTGTCTCAAAAAGTAAAAAAATGGGCTGGGGTTGCAGCTCAGTGGTCCAGCACTTGCAGAGCATGCAAGCGCGAGGCCCTGGGTTCAACCCAGGTACCAAAAAAAAAAAAAAAAAAAAAAAAGATTCAGCTCCCACGTATGAATGAGAACATAAGGTATTTCTCTTTTTGAGCCTGTGGTCATTCACTTAAGATGATATTCTCCAGTTCCATCCATTTTGCTGCAAATGACATTATTTCATTCGTTTTTATTGCTGTGTAATATTCCATTGTGTATCTGTACCATAATTTTTTTTATCCATTCTTCTGTTGATGGGCATCTTGGTTGGTTCCATATCCTTGCTATTGTGAAGAGTGCTGCATTAAATATGGAGATGCAGGTGTCTCTGTGGTATGATGTGTGGGGCACGCGCCTCCCGGTCCGGCCTGGAGGTTCGGACGGGCTGCGCCACCGTGCACACAGATACTAAACACAATTCACTTGGGACCCTCAGGTGAGGGGCGCAGACTCCTGTGGCCCTCGGGACCCCGGAGGAGACGGGAGAAAGGAAAAGCCTCAGGTGCTTTTGCCTTCCAGGGGCAAACACCTGTGTTCATCGTCTCAGTGGTCAGGAGGAGACAGCTGCCGCTTCCTCGGTGATCAGATGGAGAGCAGGTTCTTTTCCTTGTTGAGGATTGCAGCGGGAGAGCATTATTTCCTCACCGAAGGTCCGGGGGAGAGCAGCGGGAGAGGCGCTTCCTCATCTGTGGTCCAGGCAGGGACAGACGAGAAGGCGCAGAAAGGGATGCCAGAAAGGCCGTGCCAAAAAAAGGGTCGAGCTGCTGCAGCGCAGCTCTTTATATAGTTCGCCCATGGAATGGCCTGAGCCAATCAGCTTTCAGTCCAATTGTCCAATCAGGAAGGGTTTTGTACAAACATGCAACCAAGTTACTTTCATTTTCCCTAGATTTCTAACTTACAAATGAGATATTCAAACGCCATTTTCCCAGTTTGGGAGTTTTTGCCAATTTCCTCCCAATTCTTCCCTACATGATGACTTGTCTCCCTTTGGGTATAATTCCCAGGAGTGGCACAGCTGGGTCGTATGGCAGTTCTATTTGTAGTTTTCTGAGGTATCTCCACATTGATTTCCAAGGTGTCTGAACTAATTCAGAGTCCCACCAGCAGTGTAAAAGGCTTCCTTTTTCTCCACATCCTCACCAGCGTTTGTTATTATTTGTTTTGTTGATCTTGTGTGTAAGTAAATAAATGAACTGAATACTAATTTGCTCAGGCTCCAGGAGTGAAAAACCAGAAGAAATAAAATTCCTTTTCTTTTTTTAACCATCCTTCTCCAACTCAAAGGTGTGCCAAGCTATGACAGCCAGTGGAAACTGAGAAAGAAATAGAAGGGGCTGAGACATCAACCAAGATCTAAGAGGCAGGGTCTAGGGGAGAGGCTATGGCACATGTCAAAGAGGAAAGTGGAATTAGATGACGGGAAAGAGGAAGGGCATGAAGAGTTTCCCAAAGAAAAATGAAATATCTCTTCTCCAAGAATTAGATTCCACTTCTGTCTTTAGGCCTGCAGCCATAGCCCTGTGGCATCCGATCCCATCAGATCTTGGGAGCTAAGCAGGGTCGGGCCTGGTTAGTACTTGGATGGGAGACCGCCTGGGAATACCAGGTGCTGTAGGCTTGGGAGACGGACCTGGCAACCCCCTCCCAAAAATCAATCCGCCATTGAAAATCCTATGAATGGCAGAGAAGCACTGACAATAGTGTTTCACCTGTTGTACACAGGGTTGCTATGAGTCAGATACCAACTCGATGGCAACTAACAAAAACAACAACATCTGCCTTTAGAGAAGATCAGCTCCCAAGCTATACAAAAACTTTTGCACAGTGACCTGGCTGACCAGAGGCGCTGTGACCCTGGCATGCAGAAGGAAGTACAACTTCTATTTGGTGAGTTGGGAGTATCCAATGGTCCCTTTGCTCATGAGTCACATGGGTGGAGGGTCCTGCTCAGCAGTGACTGATTGACACTGCCCCATCCCAGTGAGAAAGTCACTCGCTAATGAATGACTCCTGCTGGCTTTCGGAGGCTCCCATTGCTCAGTTCTCAGGATCCACGAGTCAGCTGTCAGACCACAGCCCCATCTTAGGTAAACACAGTTGTGAGCCTGACAGAATCCTGGCGCTAGAGGGATAGTCGGGGGCCCATTATCAGAGGATGTTGCTGCTTCTAATCTGACTCCCTCTATGCAGCAAAATCCCTAGCGTTTGCTCAACCTCTGTGCTCTGCTACCGCATTATCGCAAGCGCAGAGTAAATATTTAACCTTGCCTCTTTTATCTTCTTTACATCTGTATTTATTCTAATACTTATATTGATCCCGCCTCCTCTGGTTGCGAGATTGTCCCTCCATCTGCCTCCTGGATGGCTGACATTTGAGGCTGTAACCCTGCCAGCCGCAAGCCTGTTATGATGTTGCGTGGCAACAGCATGATGCACGTCTGCGTGAGCATCACTCTGGTTAACTTGAGTGAACGAGTCTATGACCTTTTCTCGCTGCTTCTCTTCCTGCTTTCCTTAAATACACAGGTGCCCAGACCCCCACACCACTCCCCCTTTAAAAACACCCTCCTGGAAGGCAGCGGCCCACCCACCTCCCCAAGCTTCACGTGGCTTTTCTTTTGGCGGGTAGCTAAGGAAATGAGTTCAACATGTTATCCCATCCCTTTGTGGCCAATTTGGTCAAAAATATTGATGAAGGACCTGTTATGTGCCACATACTGTTCTGGGCACTGGGGATACAGCAGTGAACAAAATGGACCATGCCTGCCCTCACAGAGCAGTTTACCATGGGAGGAGATAGACAACAAAGAAAATAAATAAACACAACACGTGGTGCTAAGAGCTATCAGGGCAAATGGACCAGGAAAGGGGGTGCAGGTAAGATGGAGGGATGTGATTTAAAAATGAGTGATCGGCCAGTAAAGGTTCTGTGAAGGTGGTATTTAAGGAGTGACCGGAAGGAGTAGGCCGTTTGGATAACTGAGGAAGAGTGTTCAGGTAGGGAGAACATGGGTAAGTGCAGGGGCCCTGAAGAAGGAGGGCACTGGTGTGGCAAAAGTAGCCAGGAGAGCCACTGCTGGAGCCATGGGGACAAGGGGAGAAGGGGTACAAGAACTGGAAGAGGTAGAAGGGAGATTACGTAGGCCTTGTGAAGTAGGAGGCTTTGCCCAAGATGGGATCCGTCAGAAGTTTCTTAGCAGAGCAGCAGTGCAGTATGCTTTATTAGAGCTTGTCCCTTCTAGCTGCTTTGGAGAGAATGACCAAGGGCCAAGCTGAAGGCAGGGAGTCCAGCAAGATGGTGGTGTGTCCTCAGGGCGGTGACTTGGCTTGTGGTTGGTTATAGGATCTTGAAAGTTAAGAAGAGGAATTTGGACTTGACTTGAATCAAAGGCAGGCAGAAGTCAGGGAAGATGAGAGTGGGGTCAGGAACTGACACAACCCAAGTGCCCATTCTGTGGCCTGTGGAAACAGGTCTCTTTGTGTTTGCAGATTTGCCTTCTTTGGATGACATCATAAATGGAACTGCTTGTAGGGGCCCATGGAAGCCATCTAACCCAGTTCTTTCGGGTTGGTGAAAGAACCAGGGCACATCCTCAGGGGCATACACAGCTGTGGAACAGACCCCTGTCCGGAGCCCATCTGAGGCCTGGCCCATGCCACTCGACGATTTGGGCAATGCTGTGGCTTATCTGTCAATTTGTTGAAAGCCTGTAACATAGTAGCTTGGAAACAACCTTCAGCTTGGCATTGGGAGACCAGGATGCTGATTGCAACTGTGCCCTAGCTGAGGCTCCAAAACCCTCCGAGACCAGCAGCTTCTATCTGGTAAAGTGAAGGTGTTGGACTACGGCCATGGGTTTTCTCCACCCTGACCATCTGCACTGTGTTTCTGTGTAACTTAGAAAAGCCCTTTTGTACATATTAACTCACTCACCCTTACCCTAGTTGTGATGTAGATGGAAGAGCTTGGGTTTCTTGTTATAGGGAAATAAATCAAGGTTAGAAGAGGATTAAGTGATTCAGGTTATTCAACAATTAAAAAGCAGAAGCCAAAAGTTTGACTTCCTCTTCCAGTCCCCTTTCCATTACACCACATCACTGAAAGAAAAATAAGTTCTCTTTAGCTGTTTATTGAATCAGATTTCCTCCAGGTGAGATCCACCTACGGTATGCACTGTCTCATAGGAGGTACTCACTACTGCGGGGTAAAGAAAAGGAAGGGAGATAAACAAATGAGAAGACCTTTTTTTTTTCTTTTTTTGGAAAAAATGAACTGCCTCGCTCTCTGGTTTTGATTTATGTTCTTTCCCATCTCTATATCCAAATCTAGTTTATGTGTCATTGTGACTCTGGTTGTGTCCATTAAATTCAATGAAGAAATATATTCACAATATATTCACAAACTTGCTTAACAACACAGACCCTCTGTTGAAATAGATTGCCACTATATTTTTATTGGGCAAAGTAATTCAGTGTGTGTGGGGGTGTGTGGGGGTGCAATGGAAAGAAATTGAATGTATTGTTTGGTGTTACTTGCCAACTGGCTTCTTGGTTCATGTAATTTTAGGATTTAGTAGAACTTTACAACAGAACTTTTTGGTGAAAGAAGTACAGAGACATTCAAACTTCCCCTCTGAAGTTTTCAGCAATTGAGCCAGAGTGCAGAAAGCAGCAGACTGTAGAGAGCCGAGCAGGGGAAAAGGCATACCCGTGTGTTAGTGTGCGCAGGAGGCACACAGCCTGCGCAATTCAAAGGAGCGCCAGATGGTTTGAGGCTGACATTCTCTCTTCGTCGGGGACCAGGAAGGGAGGGGCTTTGGGCAATTTTATAAGGGCAGTGAGTAATTTCTAGGGGAAATGAGCAAGCCCAGAGAACAGACAATGACCTGGGATAAACTTCCTCTGGGTGCTAGGTGTGGTGTTTGGTTTTCAGTCTCTTCCTATGTGAAAGAAGTTTAACGTTCTTTGGCTAATGACATTTCAGTTAAAAGATCTGAAGGTAACTGTAACTCTCTTTGGCAGATCTAATCTCTAGGTACATAAGGGAACTTCCGAATCTGTGCTTCTGGGGAGAAAGAGGGTCCAAGATGATCAAGAGATAGGAGGGCAAGGCCAGCCAGAAACAGCTGGGCTGTTTCTCTAGCCCAGCACATCGAAGCGCCACACTTTGGAGTATCGTATTTGGAGCCCCAAAAGGAACACGCAACCTTGGTTGAACAATCTGGAAGGCAGGAACTCTTAGGGCCTTGGAGGCTGGTCTAGCACTCTGGGATCTTTCACATGGGGACCCGGGTGGTTCTCCAGGCTGGTCTAGCACTCTGGGATCTTTCACATGGGGACCTGGGTGGCTCTCCTTCACTCCATGTAGAGCAAGAATCACTGAAGACATGGAAAGACGCTGTTTATATCTTTGACATCTTTTTTTCTCCTGTACTTAGGGTTGAACTCAGGGCCCTGTACATGCCAGGGAGATGTTCTGCCACTGAGCTGCATGCTCAGCCCCTTTTCAAATTTTTGTTTTCTATTTTTGAGACAGGGTCTTGCTAAGTGATGCAGGCTGCCTCTGGCCTTGAACTCATACTCCCATCTCCACCTCCTGAGCCTCTGGGATTGCAGATGTGCACCACAGCACCCAGCTATCTTTAGCACGTTAAAAAAATTTCATTTTTTATCTGGGAGCGGTGGCGCACACCTGTATGTAATCCCAGTGGCTTGGGAGGCAGAGGCAGGAGGATCGCAAATTCAAGACCAGAGGCAGTCTCTGGGTAATTTAGTGAGACCCTGTCTCAAAAAAAACGTGAAGAAAAAAAAAAAAAAAAAAAAAAAGGTGCAGCTCAGTGGTCCAGCACTTGCAAAGCATGCAAGCGCAAGGCCCTGGGTTCAACCCCCAGTACAGCAAAAAAAAGAAAAAAAAAAAGAAAAAAAAAGTATATATACATACATATATATATATATATATATTTAATTGACACATAGTAATTTTACATATTATGGGGTACAGCGTGACATTTCAATAATATCTTTGTCATTTCAAGGGCAAAGCATAGAATGAGGTCACCCTGAAAGAATCTCTTCTTTGCAACAAATTCTGTTTTTCCCCCGGTACTTGGGGGTTGAACCCAGGGCCTTGCACATACTTTTGCAAGTGTTCTACCACTAGGCTGCACTCCAACCCATTTTTAGTTTTTTTATTTTTTTTTTTGCTTTGAGACAGGGTCTTGCTAAATCAGGTAGGCTGCCCCTGGCCTCAAACTTGTGATCCTCCTTCCTCTGCCTCCCAAATTGCTGTTATTACAGGTGTGTGCTACCATGTCTGGCTGCAACAAATTCTTAAATCTTTCTGTTGGGAGACTCAAGTTAAAATACTAAGCTAAACTAGTAGGAGAAAATGGACTATTCAAAAAATGATCAGGAGAGTAGGATCCACATCACACATTGTTGACCACTATAATTTCCAAATGCACTAAAGATTTAAGTGTAAAAATTAAAGTCACAAAAGTACTAGGAGAAGGCAGGGCATCGTGGTGCACACTTGTAATCCCAGCTACTTGAGAGGCTAAGACAGGAGAATTGTGATGTCAGGGCTAGAAGCAAGAGTCTCAAAATTAAAAATAAGCAAGCCTCTCTTACTTCTATTTATAATGGGATTGTTTAAATAGTTATACTATATTTCCCTCAATCATAATTAAAGGGATAGTCCATGGCCTTTAAAAATGAGGTAGTGTTAACCTGGGCGTGATGGTGAATAGCTGTAATCCCAGTGATTTGGGAGGCTGAGGCAACAGAATTGCGAACTTGAGGCCAGAGGCAGCCTGTCGAAATTAGTGAGAACGTGGCTCAAGATAAAAATAGAAAAAAGGGGCTGGAGATGTCCTTCAGTGGTAGAGCCCTTGCCTAACATGCATGAGGCCCTGGGTTCAACCCTCCAGATTGAAAAAAAAAGAAGTACTAGAAGAAGACTTGGGAGGATTCTTTTATATGCTTAGGCCAAGGAAGAAATCCCTATCTGTGACTCCAAACCCAGAATCCAAAAAGAGAAGACCCATAAGTTTGATTACATTACAAATGAACAAACACCACCCTTGAACCCGTCCATTTGGCAAGACAAATCATACCGTGAGAAAAAGTAAAAAGCAAATGGCAACCTGGAGGAAAATAGCAGCGATTCACATCACCTAGTAAAGGACCAGGGCTAACCTCACAAAAAGGAAAGAACTAGTTATAGAAGGGAAGAATTAAAGGAAAGATATGCAAAGAACCTGAGTAGGTCACTGGAAAGGAAGTAAAAAATGGCTTTTTAAACCTAGGAAAAGGTGGGGCTCAACCTTACATATAAGAGAATTGTAACTTAATATTAGGCTAAGATACCATTTTTCACCTATCAGATTGGCAACATTGCCAAGTTTGATAATATGCACTGTTGACAAGGCTTTGGGGAAACATTTCCATACATGGCTGGTGGAAGCATAATTGGTTCTGTGAAAGACTTATTGATAATAGTTATCCAATTTACCAGTGCATGTGCCTTTGGTTACAGTAGTCGAGGTTGGGGGGACTTATCTTACATCTGTATATGTGTACACTCATATGAAATTATGTATATGAAAAAGCATTCATTATAGCATCCTTTACAATAATGCAAGATTAGAAACAGCCAACTGTCCTTCAATAGAAAATGAACCGGGGTAGAAAAGACACAATAGAAAACTATGCAGCTACAGAGGGTCCTTGGGGTTTGAGGCCATGGTCTCACATTGAGCGGCATTTTCAGCCCATTTTTTATTTTTTATCTTGAGACAGTCTTGCTAAGTTACACAGGCTGCCTCTGGTCTCGAACTCACAATCCTCCTGCCTCCACCTCCTGAGTCACTGGGATTATAGGCTTGCACCACCACACCCAGCTAGAGTGCATCTTCTATATTTTGGACATGTTGTCAGGAGGGACCAATCTCTGGAGAAGGATATCATGTTTAGGAAAGTGGCAGGTCAACGAAAAAAAGAAAAACCCTCTGCTAGGTGGATTGGCACAGTGCCTGCAACAATAGGCTTAAACACAAATAAAATTGTGTGCCTGACACAGAATCAGAGAGTGTTTCATTCTGTTGTACATAGGGTTGCTATGAGTAGGACCTGACTCGACAGCACCTAATAACAACAATAAATGTTGGTGAGGTACAGAGTAATAAGTCATTTGTTATACCCACTATGAAACTATTCAATCAGTTTTGTTTACACATTAATCACCTAACATATTTTACAGAACATTATGAATTAAAGAAGAAAAAAAGAGAAATTTTAATTAACATGCAATGAGAATGATATGCAATCCTAGGTTATACTCTCACTGATTTTTTCTTCCCCATTTTTCATATATTCATATAGTTGCATCCTGTATTTTGTTTCTCTTCTCCCTCTTTACATTTCTGCATTGTTCCATCTTCCCATTTCTCCCTTCCCCAACCTCCACTCCCCATCTGCTGATCCCCTCCCTCCTTCTATCAAGGCTATTTGTATTTTCTATTCTTAGATAAGTATGATTGTTCATTTTCATATAGCTATATATGTAAAAGGCCTGCAGCTGTAGCCCTGTGGCATCCAATCCCGTCAGATCTGGGAAGCTAAGCAGGGTTGGGCCTGGTTAGTACCTGGATGGGAGACAGCCTGGGAACACCAGAAGCTGTAGGCTTGGGAGAAGGACCTGGCAACCCCCTCCCAAAAATCAATCTGCCATTGAAAACCATATGAACAGCAAAGAAGCACTGACAATAGTGTTTCCCCTGTTGTACAGAGGGTCGCTATGAGTTGGATACTGACTCGATGGAACTAACAACAACAATGTATGTAAAAGGGCTGGGATTTAGCTCAGTTGGTAGAGTGCTGCGCTGCAGTCTCTGAGGTCCCGAGTTCAATTCCCAGCACTGCAAAAATGGGAGAAGGACCTGGCAATCCACTCCCAAGGCAATCCTGAAACAGTCAGCCATTGAAAACCCTATGAGGGTTGCTATGAGTCAGATACCGACTCGACGGCACCTAACAACAACAACATATATGTAAAAAAACTTCCTTTAAGTTAGTTTGAGCTCCCACATATGAGTGAAAATATTTGGTATTTCTCTTTTTGAGTTTGGGTTGATTCACTTAAAATGATCTTCTCCAATTCCATTCATTTTGCTGCAAATGGCATAACTGCATTCTTCTTTACTGCTGAGTAACATTCTACTGTGTATACATACTACAGTTTTTAAATCCATTTCTCTGTTGATGTATATCTTGGTTGATTCCATACCCTTGTGACTGTGAAGAGTGCTGCATTAAATATGGAAGTGCAGATGTCTCTGTGGTATGATGAGTTATCTTTCTTTGGGTGTATTCCCAGGAGTGGTATAGCTGGGTCATATGGTAATTCTATTCTTATTTGTCTAAGATTCCTCCATATTGATTTCCAAAGTGGCTAAACTAATTTATAGTTCCACCAGCAGTGTAAAAGGCGTTCCCTTTTCTCTACATCCTCATCATTTGTTATGATTTGTTTTGTTAATCTTGGCCATTCTTACTGGAGTGAGATGGAATTTCAGTCTTGTTTTGATTTGCATTTCCCTAATGGGTAGGGATATTGAGCATTTTTGGTGCATTTATTGGCTATTTGCATTTCTTCTCTTGAGAATTGTCTGTTCAGTTCCATTGCCCATTTATTTGGGTTATTTATTATTTTAGTATTTGATTTCTTAAGATCTTTGTACCTTCTAGAAATTAATTTTCGGTCATATGTGTAGGATGCAAAGATTTTGTCTTATAGGCTCTGTTATTTCTTTTGCTGTACAGAAGCTTTTTAGTTTTATGTAATCCCACTTGTCAATTCTTGGTGCAGTTTCCTGGACAACTGAAGTCTTGTTAAAGAAATACTTTCCTATGCCTATGAGTTAAGAGTGTGTTCCCTATCTTTTCTTTTAGTAGTTTTAAGGCTTCTTGTTTTATGTTGAGGTCTCTGATCCATTTTGGATTGACTCTCACAAAGACTGAGAGATATGGGTCTATTTTTATTCTTCTGCATGTGGAGATCCAATTTCCCCAGCACCATTTGTTGAAGAGGCTATCTTTTCTCCAATGTATGTCTTTACCCCTTTGTCATAGATCAGGTAGCTGTAGTTATGTGGTGTATCTCTGGGTCTTCAATTCTGTTTCACCATGCTGGTGCCAAGCTGTTTTTGCCACTATGCCCCTGCAATATAGTTCGAAATCAGGTGTTGTGATACTTCCTGCACTATTTTTGCTGCTCAGGATGGTTTTGGCTATATGTGTTCTTTTATGCTTCCATATGAATTTTAGGATTGTTTTCTCTGTTTCTGCAAAATATATCATTGGAATGTTGATGGTGATTGTACTGAATTTGTAAACCATTTTTTATATAGTATAGTATATACTACAATATAGCCATTTTCATGATATTAATTTTTCTGATTCATGAGCAAGGGAGGTCCTTCCACCTTTTAGTATCTTCTGATATTGCTTTCTTTAATGTTTTGAAGCTTTTATTGTAGAGGTCTTTAAGGTTGCTGGTAAGATTAATTCCTACATATTTGACTTTCTCGTGGTGAATGGGGTTGTTGTTTAAATTCATTCTCTTCCTGTTTGCTCTTGGTGTAAAGGAAAGCTACCGATATTTGAGTGTTAATTTTATATCCTGCAACTTTGCTGAAGGACCTAATTAGATCCAAGAGTTTTCTAGTGGAATTTTTAGGATCTTTTAGGTATTGGATCATGTCATCTGTGACTAGAGATAGTTTGAGCTATTCTTTGTCAATTTGTATTCCTTCTATTTCTTTCTCTTTCCTGATTTCTCTGGGTAGGACTTCAATCATGATATCGAATAAGAGGGGAGAAAGTCAGTATCTTTGTCTCATTCCTGATCTTAGGGGGAATGCTCTTAATTTTTCCTGATTTAATATGGGCTGGGGATTAGCTCAATTGGTAGAGTGCTGCTCTTCACTCTCTGGGGCCCTAGGTTCAATCCCCAGCACTGAAAAAATGGGAGAAGGATATGGCAACCTACTCCCAAGGCAAAAGCAAAACAATAAGCCATTGAAAACTATGAGTCAGCCCTGAGTCAACGGCACCTAATAACAACAACCCATTTCATATGCCATTGGCTGTAGGTTTGTCATTAGCTTTTATGATATTGAGATGAATGCCTTCTATGCTCAATTTCTTCAGGACTTTTCTCATGAAGAGATATTGAACTTTGTTGAAGGCTTCTCAGCATCAATTGAGATGATCATGTGATTTCTGTCTGAAGTGTTTTGATATGGTGGATTACATTATTTGTTTTATGTATGCCGAACCAGCCTTGTATCTGTAGAATGAAGCCCACCTGATTATGATGAATGATCTTTTCTATGTGTCACTGTATTCAGTCTGCAAGAATTTTATTGAGGATTTTTGCATCAATGTTCATCAGAGAAATTGGTCTATAGTTCTCTTTCTTTGTAGTGTCCTTATCTGGTTTTGGTATCATGGTGATACTGGCATCATAGAATGAATTTAGAGTATACCTTCTTTTCCTATTCTATGAAATAATTTGAGTTGTATAGGTATTCTTTAATGGTTTGATAGAATTCAGCTGTGAACTGATCAGGATCTAGGCTTTTCTTTGTTGGGAAGTTTTCTATCATTGTTTCTGATTGACTGAAATAGGTCTGTTTAATTTGCTTACGTCCTCAGGGTTCAGTTTTGATAAGTCATAAGTGTTGAGATATTTATCTATTTGTTCTGTATTTTCATTTTTGGGGAAGTACAATTTCTCAAAGTAGTCTCTGATGATCATCTGCATTTCATTGGTATCTGTTGTTATGTCCCCCTTCTCATCATGGATTTTATTAGTTTGGGCCTTTCTTCTCTCTATCCTCTCCTCCCCTTCTCTCTTTCTCTCTACCTTTCTCTCTCAGTGAGTCTGGCCAGAGACTGCCAACTTTGTTATCTTTTCAAAGAATCAGATCTTGGTTTTGTTAATTTTTTGTATTGTCCTTTTGGTCTATATTTCATTAATATCTGCCTTAATCTTAATTCTTTCTGCAAACTCCTTTTGGGGTTGGCTTGTTACTGGCTTTCTAGTGCCTTGAGGTGTATCATTAAGTTATTTAACTGGGCCTTCCCTAACTTATTGATGAAGGCACTTATGGCTCTGAGCCTCTCTCATAGAAATATCTTTTCTGTGTGCCATTGATTCTGGGAGGCTGTGTTTTTATCGTCATTCAATTGAAGGAACTTTTTAATTTAGTTTTTGATTTCTTCAATGAACCATTCAATATTCAGAAGTATGTTATTTAACTTCCATGTATTATAACATTTCTGTAGCTTTTCTTGCTTATAAGTTCTAGTTTTACTCCATTGTGACCTAATAAGGTACAGGAGATGGTTTCTATTTTTTTGTATTTGTTGAGGCCATTTTTGTGGATTCAAATGTAGTCTATTTTTGAAAAAGTTCCATGTAGTACTAAGAAGAATGTGTATGCCACCTCTGAAGGATGGAATATTCTGTAAACATCTGTTAGGTCCAGGTATCTATAGTGCTGTTTAAGTCCATTGTTTCTTGCTCATTTTCTGCTTTGATGGCCTGTCTCTTGCAGAGTGGGGTGTTGAGATTTCTCATAATAACTGTGTTGACCTATATGTTCCTTTATAACCAGTAGGGTTTGTTTTATGAAGTTAGGAACTCCTATGTTTGGAGCATAAATATTAAGTAACTTTTTGTCTTCTTGATTGACTGTTCCTTTTACTAATATGTGGTGATCATGTTTGTCTCTTCTAATTTGATTGGGATTAAAGTCCAGATTGTCAGAGATTAGTATAGTTATTCCTGCTTCTTATGGTTTCCACAAAGTTGGTGTATTGTTTTCTAGTCTTTAGTTTTCAAACTTTTATTATCTCTGTTAATGAGATGAGTTCTCTTTATTTCCACATATTGAGGGTTTTTGTTTTTTAACCCATTGGCCAAATGGTGTCTCTTGATTTGTGAGTTAACACCATTTACATTTAGGGTAATTATTGAGAAGAGCTTGGTGTTCTGCATTATTTTGATGGTTGTCTCTCTCCTTTGGTTCTTGTTATGTTCATGAATTCCTTTTATATTTTTTATTTATTCCTTTGGTCTTGCATTCAGGCTTGTGTTGCTTCTTCTGTATGTCGTATTTCTTTAAGAATCCTCTGCAATGCTGGCTTGGTGGATGTGAATTGCTTAAACTTGTCAATGTCATGGAAAGTCTTGAACTTCCAATCTATTTTGAAAGATAGCTTTGATGGGTAAAATATTCTTGGTTGGCTGACCATGAATGTCTGACCATGCTTTCCTTGCCTTTAGGGCTATTCTTGGGAAGTAAAATATTATTCTTATGGGGTTACCTTTGTAAGTGAGTTGGCACTTACCACTCACAGCCTTTAAAATAGTTTCTTTACTCTCTAGATTTAGCAATTCTACTATAATGTGTTGTGGAGAGGATCTGTTCTGATCTACTCTATTTGAAGTTTCTGAAGTCTTTGTGGTTTGGGTGTATGTTTCTTTCCTTAAGTTTGGGGAGTTTTCAGCTATTATCTCCTTGAAAAGATTTCCTATACCACTAGTGTTAATTTCAGCTCTTTTGTGAACTCCTTGTATTTGAAGGTTCTATCTCTTCATTTTATCAAAGGCTTCTTGGAAATTTTGATCATACTGCCTCACCTTTCTGTCTTTCTTGTTGTGAATTTTTTCTTCAGTATCAGAAATTCTATTTTCTGCTTCTTTCACTCTGGATACTATAGAATCTAGTGAAACTTTAAGCTGGTTGACTGTATTTTGTAATTCCAGAATTTCTGTTTGTTTCTTCTTTAGGATCTTGATTTCTTTGATGAATTTTTCTTGTAAGTTAGATACTTTTTTGGTCTAGTGTTCCAACTGTTTTCATCTGATTGTGGTGTCTTTGAGGCTTTTCAACATACATATAAGTAGACTTCTAAATTCTTTTTCTGGCATTTCTAATATTCGAGTTACTTTAAAATCAACTATTGTAGGATTGTGGTAATTTGAGGCATCTTCAACCTGGTTCTTCATATTTCATGTGGTTTTGTGTTAAGCTTTTCCCACTGTTTTATCTGTATATTACTGCCTTATATGTTTGGGGTTGCCCTTGGTTTAATGCTTTCTTTTGGGAGGGTAGAAAGCTTTCTACTGCTAAGGTGAAAGTTTCATCCAATATCACCTTTATACTTTTGGTTAATCTTTTTTGAGGCCTGGTTTTCTTTAGGGAAATACCTATGAGAAGTGCTTGTTAGGGATTTTGGTAAACAGGATTAGGGCTAAACATTGGCTATAGTATAGGTGTAGATAGCAGCAAGATGAAAGTCTAATAGATAGGTGAATGGGGAACAGAAGTAAGAACAGGTTCAGATAGGGATGAGGAAGAAGAGCATGCAAAAAGAGGGGATGTTGGAGTATGAGTGACAAAAGAGACAGCAAAATTTCGACTCTGCCTATTCCTTAATGATTGAAAATTGTGTCTAGTGAGGTTGGTGAAGAAAGGTTTTGAAGTACAGAAGCACAGAGGAAGATAAAGTGGTGGGGGAGAAAGCTAAAAAAGAGACCAAAGGATAAAACTGACTCAGCATAGCAATAATGTAACAGTCCCAAGACCAAGGGCCAGAGACCTACAGATATACAGAGACAGGAAAAGGCTAATCCAACAATAGCTCAACTTCTACTGATGAATGCAGTCTATGTGACAGTTACCCAGTTCCTTATGACTGACTCCTGCCTTCCCACTTCCATTGCAGCTCAGTTCTTACAGAGGGCTTGTGCCCTCCAGGTCCCTTTATATACTCTTGAGATGATCCAGTTCTGGTCCCTCTGACCCTCAGCATGTTGTTTCTAGGCCCACAGCACAGCACCCTAGATTTCTGTTGAGATCATACTCTCCAGTGCCATTCCCACAGAGGAAGACAAACCACTACAACAGGTATGATATCTGACCAAATTCAAAATAGAAACACACTTAAAATCACTTAATGCCAACTCTTGCACCACCAATGCCCACAGAATGGAGGATGAGAATAATAATACTGAGTAACCTACGCCTAAAAGATTTAAAGTATACTAAATAGAAAAACAGAGATACAGAAAAAAGCAGGCAGGCTGAAAAAGATAGGAAAAAAGCTAATAAAGATAAAAGATAAAAGGAAGTGAGGAAATGAAAATTAATAATGAAGAGGAAACATATATAAAAGAAAGAAAGAAAAAGAAGAAGATACCAACTTGCTCCCCCAGAACTCCAGTACCTCTGGGAGCTGAGGCAGGAGTATCTGCAGCCTCAAGCCAGAGGTAGCCTGTGCTATTCAATGTGATCCTGTCTCCAATCAAAAACAATAAAAAGGCTGGGGATCCTACAGCATTGCACAGCAATTACCCTAGCACAGCAAGAAGAAAAGAAAGAAAGAGTGAACTGGAGGAGCTTCTATCTGAGGTTTCTAATGTTGGAGTCTGTTAGGGGAGGTGGTGGTCAGTTGAGGATGGAGGTTTTTTTTTTACCTGACCATGACTCATAGTTGACATTCTCCATAGTTCCCCTTAGGAGATAGAGTCACCTCCTCTTACCTGGGGGTGGAGCCTACTTCTGCCTGCCTCTTGCTGCCTGACCCTCTCAGCATGTCAGCGTCCTATCTCCCTCCTCACTGCAAATGCCTGCTGCAGGTTGGGTAGCACACTGGTGCTGTCACCCCCAGGCTCTCTGCGGGTTATAATTCTTTGTTTTCCAGCCCTTTGGGTAGCTCAGTCTCACATAATAGGTTCCCTCTCAATATGGTGCGGTGTCACAGCGCTCTAAGAGATGGAACATAGAAAAGAGTTACTTCTCCAATGTTAAACCCCTCAATCAGGGAGAGCAACTGTCTCAGCAAGTCGCTGGAAGATTTCAAGGTCTTCACAGATCGTGGGCTTGTCCTGTGGGACTGTTAGTCTGATGGCCACAGCTGTCTGGTTTACGTCTTTGGATGAGGGTTGTTTCCCCTACCCCACTGGAAGCACATCTGAAGATGTGTCCTGATCAGTCGTTCTTGCTGTTCAGCTCTGTTCAGCTACCTGGGACCATCTAACATTCTCCTCTGTGCTTTTTGTGCTTCTCCAGATCTCTTTCTTTAGAAAAGATGTCATTCCTTCCTATTCTAATTCCTTTGTTTTCCCACATCACACAGAGACTGCCTTTAGTCCACCATCTTAAACTGGTTGTCTTAAAGCAAATTTTTGAAGTGGTTGTTAAACCATGTTGTTGTTGTTAAGTGCCATCAGTTGTGTCCCGACTCATATCAACCCTCATAGGGTTTTCAATGGCTGATTGTTTCGGGATTGCCTCAGGAGTGGATTGCCATGTCCTTCTCCTAGTTTTGCGCTGCTGGGAATCAAACTCAGCACCTCAGAGACTACAGAGCAGCGCTCTACCAACTGAGCTAAATCCCAGCCCTTGTTAAACGATAAGTAACTTGAAAATGGGCACAACAGGAATGTTTATAATGTGGAAACTGGTAAGCAGTATAGATTAGGGATCTTCCCCCTTCATGAAACTTCAGATGAACATGTGATTTACAAACTTCTTCAGTTGTGCCTGATCTGATGATACACCTATTCAATAAACTCTTAATTTTAACTGTTGCATTTTTCAGTCTTACACTCTCTAAGTTTTCAAATAACTTAGGATTTGTTTTTATTTGTTTGCAGTTTCCAGTGCTCTGCCAATACGCTTAATGTTATCTTTTAGTTCTCTGCTCAGTATGCAGATCAGTTTTAGAGTCCATGTCTGATATCTGGTTCCAACACCTAATGCCCTTTGTAAATCTGCTTTTAATTATCTATAGTTTTGCTTATTTTTGTGTGTGTTCTTATCTTCTTGTTTGCCTGGTCACCTTTGATGATTTTACTGGCTTCATATTTAAAATTGTACTTATTAAAATAATTTGAAGCTAAGCAAAATGTTATTTTCCCCAGACAGAATTTTTGTTTGCCTCTAACATCTGCCTGGGAGTTTACTTGTCTTCAATTCCACAGATTGTGATCTTCTGGGACACTCAGGTGACTCAAAGCTAGCCCGCAGGGTATTAACTGTTATAACCCAACCCATGCCAGATATGTCAAAGAGGTTTTCTATTTATAACACATCCTGCCCCACCCCTTACTCCTGAAAGCTTATCTAGGGTGTCTCTCCCACAATCTTCACATCTCATCTAGGTAGAAGCTGTCCCATATGATAGGTTTACCTACTGGATATGCATTCTTTCCTGAATCATGGCTCAGTAATTATTTATCATCTCTAGCTCTTAGATGTTTCACGTAGATTTCTGAAAGTATTTTGTTCAGTTTTTCTAGTTGTTCTGAGTGGGAGATTGGGTCCCATTTATAAAATTTTCTGTTACTGGAAATAGGAGTTTAAAGATCAAAACTGTGAACTACATGGATTACTATTTTTAAAATTGAATAAGAAAAAAACCTCTTTTTGTTGTTGTTGTTGAAATAGGGTCTTCTTAGGTAGCTCAGGCTGAACTCACTATGTAGTCCAGGCTGGCCTCCTGCCTCAGCCTCCTAAGTGAAGAAAAAATTCTTTAAAAAAGAAAACTAATGTTCTGAATTAATTTAGTTGTTCATCTCTGATTTATGGGCTTCTAGCAAAAGCCCTTGATTGCATTAAATGGCTATTCTAAGTCTAAAAATTTTAAAGGGAATTAGTTGGGTTTCCAATATTATTCTTTTTTCCCCCTCTTTCCTCTTAAAGTGACTTTTGGATAATCTGTTAATTTATGCTCGGTGCATAAAACACTAATGTGTTCACCCACAGAGGTTTGGAAACCAGATGTGCCTTGGTTTTCTGAAAATCCCATTTAATAAAGTTTTTTTTTTTTTTTTTTCCAACTGGGGGTTGAACCCAGGGCCTTGTGGTTGCATGCTTTGCAAGTGCTGGACTGCTGAGCAAGTCCACCCCATTTTTTTACATTTTGAGACAGGGTCTCACTAAATTATGCAGATTGCCTCTGGTCTCAAGCTTGCGATCCTCCTGCCTCTGCCTCCCAAGTCACTGGGATTACAGGCATGAGCCACCGTGCCTGGCATTTAATAAGATTTTCTATGTTTACATTGGTAATTTATTTTTAAACAATGAACCCATAAATATAGGATGGTATTATGCCAAAATTCATAACTTATCTTTGAGCTTAATCATGCATTCTCATCCTGCTGATTAGTCACAACTGTCATCAGGCATGCTATAGCTGAAAATGATGTAGGAGACTGGGCTGGATGAGTTCTGACCTGGTGATATGTCTACTTTTCTTTAATTCATAGAACTATCCCAATAGACTGCTGGGCATGGTGGTGCACGCCTGTAATCCCAGCGGCTCAGGAGGTGGAGGGGGGAGGATCGCAAGTTCGAGACCAGAGGCAGTCTGCGGAATTTAGCAAGAACCTGTCTCAAAAAAGTTCAAAAAATGGGCTGGGGTGCAGCTCAGTGGTCCAGCACTTGCAAAGCATGCAGGCATGAGGCCCTGGGTTCAACCCCCAGTACCACAAAAAAAAAAAAAAAAAAAAAAAAAAAAAAAAAAAAAAAAAAAAAAAAAAAAAAAAAAAAAAAAAAAAAAAAAAAAAAAAAAAAAAAGAAAAAGAAAAAAAAGAAATTTCCCAATATTACCTTATCATTCACTGTATATTAAACAAAGGAATAAAGAATATGGTTTGCTGGGTACGGGGAAAGGAATGTTAACTTTATTCCAGATGAATGTGTACCAACTTAATTGCTTTTATTGCTGAGCTGATATGGATCTCAATAAAAAAATCCCAGTACTGCCACGCTGCTAAAATCACTCATATCAAACTAATCTCAGATTTCATGATAGACTTTGAACTCAGTAGTTACCTGAAAACTGGAAAGGAAACCGTTCTTTTCTAATTTGGAAACATTTCAGATCAGTACCTTAGAAAGGTTACTCTCCTCGTTCAATGAAGACAGGCATGGGATTTTCCCCCTAGTACTTATATCCTTTGTTCTCTAAGGACTGTTGTCAATTATCTGAACTTGGCATGCAAACCTTAACTAATATTCTTAGTGTTTGTTAACAAAGTATAAAAATCACTCAGCTCTCTGCTTCCTGGCTACCACTATGGGAACTGCTTTGCTCCACAATCAACTGTCATCTCTGTCACAATCAACTGACATCTCTGAAACTATCAAACCGTTATGCAAACCGTCATCAACGCAGTTGGGACAACCTCTTAAATAGAGAAAAACTGATCAGGAAAAGGGCTGGAGTTTAGCCCAGTTGGTAGAGCGTTGTTCCACATTCCCTAAGGACCCTGGTTTGGTTCCTAGCACCGCAAAAACAGGAGAAGGACGTGGCAACCCACTCCTGAAGCAATTTCAAAAATAATCAGCTATGAGGGTCTCTATGAGTTGGACCTGACTTGACTGCACCTAACAACATCATGGAAAGAAAACTCATTACCAAATTATTGCTGGAATATAGTATTTGATTCTGAATTAAAAATAACAAATGTAAGTTTGTTTAAAAAACACTCAAAAGTTACCTGCTATGCCATTGTGTAGTTTTCCACTTTCCTTCCTTCCTTCTTTCCTTCCTTTCCTTCTCTCTCTCTCTCTTTCTTTTTCTTTCTTCTCCCTTCCTTCCTTCCTTCCTTCCTTCCTTCCTTCCTTCCTCCCTTCCCTCCCTTCCTTCCCTTCCTTCCCTTGCTTCCTTCCTTCCTTCTTTCCTTCTTTCAGAGCTGGGGATTAAACCTAGAGCCTCATGCACACTAATCCTGCATTCTACCACCAAACTGCACTCCAACCCCAAGTTTTGAATTTCAGCTTATTTTTGCTGATTAGGTGCATGTGTGTACAAATGTACATTATACATAAAGTACATCAGTATCTTTGCATATGCTTTAGTGTTTGCTCATTAAATGTACCAGTTATAAACTAACTGACACTATCATATGCTCACTCACAAAATTACAACAATTTTCTTTCTTGAATATCACAAAGCTTGAGTCTAAGATTTTGAAGCACTAGAGCCTGTAGCCTAAAGATTCTTCTCAATCACTTAAGTAGCATCGGGCTATCCCTACCTCCCTCTCCACTCCCTTACTGTTCTTCCAATTTAATCTCTTTAGCATCTTTATGAATTGAATTGAAAACATAATTTCAATGGATAGCGAAAAGTATGCAGTGGGAAATATCACCTGCATTTTCTATTTGATTTAACTCATCAATTTAGTTTTTGTCTTCAGTTGATTATGTTGGAAATGAAATGGCTTCTTCCTCTCTCTCTCTTTTTTTTTTTTTTTTGTGAAATACTAGGGTGTTGAACCCAGTGTCTTGTGCTTGCTAGGCAAACTCTGTACTGCTGAGCTGCTCCCCTAAACCCCTTTTCCTTTTTTTTTATTTTCAGACACGATCTCACCAAATTGCACAGGCTGCTTCTATTCTCAAACTCATTACCCTTGTGCCTCAGCTTCCCAAGTTTCTGAGATTACAGGCATGCTCTATGGCACCCAGCTGAAATAGCTTCTTTTGAGAGTCACCTGATTCCTCTAAACAGATGCTCAGCCCTGAGTGACACTCCTTCAAGACCTAAAGGTAATTTTTCTAACCTCTCCAGTATGAAAAGGATAGGCAATTTCAACCATTTATACCACTAAGTAATTGTCTATATATTTGATATAGTTTTGTTTTAAAACTGTTTCATCACTGAGAAGTAGATAAACTCATGTCTGTGATGTTCCTACCATGAATACATAATGTGAATCTATTTGTGAGGAAATATCAGACAAATCCATGGTGGGGGTCATTCTACAATATCACTGGCTCACAGTCTTCCAACATATCAATGTCATTAAATACAAAGACCAAGGAAATGTGTACTATTAAAGGATGTAAAAGAGCTTTGACAACTAAACACAGTGCATAATCTGAACTTTTCTTTTGCTGAGAACTTAATTAGGAAAATGAGAAAAATGTGAGTAAGTTATGTAAGCTAGATAAAAGAATTGTATCAGTGTTAATCTTCATGATTGTGGTAATTGTACTGTGGTGATTTAAGACACTAGTCTCATTTTTAGCAAATACAAACTGAAGTATTAGGCATATAGAGCTACCATGTCTGCAACTGACTTTTCCATGGCTTAGCAAGCAAATACAATATTAAAATTTGGGGAATCTCAGTGAAAGGTATGATAGAATTTTTGTACTGTTTTTGCAACTTTTGTGTAAGTCTGAAATTATATCAAGAGAGTCAAAAAATTGTTTCATATATGTAATCCTTTTGAAGATAATTTAGGAAGGGATGAAAAATACAAATTAAAATAAAAATTCCACTGGGAGGGGTCCCATAGATGTGGCAACAGATACAGAGAAACTTGTCTTGCTTAGCCAAGTTGAGACATACTGAGCAGTGATATCTGCTGCCATGATCCTTTCCTTCATCTAATGGCCATTTAGTACCTATTGCAAGAAAATAGCATTAGTAGATATTGGGCCCCTACAGTGTGTTAAGGGGCTGGGATTTAGCTCAGTTGGTAGAGCGCTGCGCTGCAGTCTCTGAGGTCCCGAGTTCAATTCCCAGCACCGCAAAAATGGGAGAAGGACCTGGCAATCCACTCCCAAGGCAATCCCGAAACATTCTGCCATTGAAAACCCTATGAGGGTCGCTATGAGTTGGATACCGACTCGACGGCACCTAACAACAACAACAACAGTGTGTTAAGCTTTTTATCTATATTATTTAATTCTAACAAAATACTTCTGGTTTTGGGAATATCCAAGTGTTTTAGAATAAAATGATTTTGATATTGATAGGTTGTTGTTGTTATTGTTAGGTGCCACAGAGTCGGTATCCGACTCATAGCGACCCTCTGTACAACAGGGGAAACACTATTGTCAGTGCTTCTCTGCTGTTCATAGGGTTTTCAATGGCAGATTGATTTTTGGGAGGGGGTTGCCAGGTCCTTCTCCCAATTGATAGGTAGAGTTGGTAGAATCTAGTGATACACTGGCATAAGGAAAAAGTTGATGCTAAGAATCATCTCTGATTTTAATAAAAAGACTTTGGTACCTCTTATTGAAGGGAGTCCTGGATGAGTTTATTTATTTAGGAGGGGAGCTTATCAGTGGAGGAGATATCAAGAGATAAAAATTAGACATTTTAAATCTGAATGTCTGAGATACATGAGTGGAGAGGAAGATGTTGTTGTTGTTGTTAGGTGCCATCAAGTCGAGTCAGACTCATAGCGACCCTCATAGGGTTTTCATTGGCTGATTGTTTCGGGATTACCTGGGGAGTGGATTGCCACATTCTTCTCCTATTTTTGCGGTGCTGGGAATTGAACTTGGGACCTCAGAGACTGCAGAGCGGTGCTCTACCAACTGAGCTAAATCCCAGCCCGGAGAGGAAGATAGGGACCTGAATTCCAGAGGAGATGGATTGAGGGTTGCAGAAATTTGAACCTTAACCAATCTGAGAACATGAAAAGGGGTGTAGTGTGCCTGTTACAAAACAAAGAATAATGGGAAACACTGATAAATGTAAATTGTTTCATATTGAATGAGTTTCCAGGGATTCTGTGGATCAGCCTTATATTGTCACCTCTATACTGGGCTCTTTAGTAAGGCTTGTTGCTGTTGTTGAGTCGGTCTGACTCATAGCGTCCCTCATAGGGTTTTCAATGGCTGAGTGCTTTGGGATTGTTTGGGCAGTGGATTGCCATGTCCTTCACCTGTTTTTGCAGTGCTGGGGATCAAACCCAGGTCCCTAGAGAGTGCAGTGCAGCACTCTACCAACAGTGCTAAACCCCAGCCCCGTAATAAGGATTAGGATACCCTTTAGAAGGGCTGTATCATAGCTTAATAGAAACTCTGAAGAATGGACTCTAAAGTATTAAAATGTCTCCAGGAAATTCTGTGCTGAGGGTGGAAACAGCAGAAAGCCTTGGTGGCAAGAGAGCAACTTCTACCCACTAAAAGACTCCACACACTTCTGATAACTTCTCACAGCTAAATCTGCATATGCATATTCCCAGCTTTTGTTTCACCTTTTCTAAAAAATTGTAACACTGCTACAGGAAAGGTGGAGAGAAACTAAACATTTTTCTCTTTCCAAAACTGTAACTAACTCCTTTTCCCTTTATCAATTCCCTTTTTTTTTTAAGGATAAATCTCAGATTCCAGTGACAATAAGAACAAGAATTATTGCTCATCAGGATCCTGGCAAGTACTACATGCATCCATTGATGGGAACGCTGATGTTCTAAATCACAGAAGGAAGGATCTTGATCTGTATCAGGTACCCAGATCACAGGTTAATATCCAATGTCAACATAGGCAACTCTGTTGAAGGATTTACCAGAAAGGATTGTAAGGTCTCTCAGAAAGATTATAAATTTTTATCTAAAGTAAACCAGTAAATGTCAAGAATGTTTGCTCTTGTCCTTCATTCTTGGTGCCTTAATTAACTCAAAGTCAATATGCTTGGTGACTAGTACTTATAATTTCCTGGGGACAGATGGACTCTAAAATGTGTGCATACACATACACATATGTGCATGCACACACATATAAGTCCAATCTAAGAAATGAAAAAACAAAATATCTTACTTGAGATAAAGATCATGCACAGAAGAACTGATATTTTACTCAGTACCCAGTGTCATCCTTCTTAGCAAACCACCATTCATTTTCACTGAGAAAATTTCAAGTGATCATGCACTTGTATTATGAATCAAAATTTATTCCCCTGGGAGGTGTTATTCATTTTGGCCTCCATTCTAAGAGTCAGAAAAGGCTGCTTTGCTATCTCCATGTGCTCCCCCATATTTACCAGCTCCATGCTGTTAGGCATGGCTAGGCGTCCAGTTCTAGCCAATAAACTAAGTAATGGTTGAAGCACCTAAGAACTGGAATGGGACCTTAGGACTCTTCCCTGAAACAGCACTATCAACCAATTTAATCTAATTGATGATTGTAGAATACTTTTTCCAAAAACAGCATAATAAACATCCTTTTAAAGCAATGTGGAATATTTAGCAAGATAGACAATATTCTGGGTCATAAAACAGTTCTCAATAAATTTAAATGATTTATGTCATACCAATTATGTTTTTGAGCACAGTGTAATTAAATTACAAAGCAATAATAGAAAGATAATTGGAAAATCTGCAAATATTTAGAAACTAACACTGTTCTAAATAACCGTTACATCAAAGAAGAAATCAAGAATGAAATTAGAAATTTTCTTCGATGTAAACAAAAATGAAAATACAGCACATCAATATTCCTGGTGTATAACTAAAGTAGTACTTAGAGCAAAATTTATGGCACTAGATATCTATATTGGAAAAGAATAAAAATCTCATATAAATTACTTCAGCTTCCACTTAAGAAACTAGAAGAAAGTGAGAAAATGAAACACAGTATATAGAAGGGCCTGGAGCCATAGCCCTGTGGTATCGAATCCAGTCAGATCTCGGAAGCTAAGCAGGGTCTGACTTGGATGAGAGACTGCCAGGGAACACCAGGTGCTGTAGGCTTGGGAGACAGACCCAGCAACCCACTCCCAAAAACCAATCCGCCATTGAAAACCCTATGAACAGCAGAGAAGCACTGACAATAGTGTTTCCCCTGTTGTATGTAGGGTCGCTATGAGTCGGACACCGACTCGAGGGCACCTAACAACAACAACAACAACAACAACAACAACAACATGTAGAAGGATGTAAAAAATGTAGATTATAACAAAAGTCAGTGGAAGAGAGAGTATTATGGGAAGACTGACGAGTAGGAAGCACCAAGAATCTGTCTCCCCACCTAGAGATACTTGTATTGGTAGAATCTGTCTGAGGTAACTGTTTTGAAACTCTGGATATTATTGCAGGCTTGCAAGCTCCAGGAGAAGGCGTGGATGGCATATCTTGGTTAATCTTGGTCAATTTCAGTTCTTGGAATTGTACCAACTCCCATCCACTGCCCCCAGCACCATGGCAAGCAGCTGTGAACATGTTCCTGTGTCCGTTTCCATGCAGTTTGCAGGAGCCAGGGTGGACAGAAAGGAACTTGCCCTCTAAATGTTGGGCATCTGTATGTGGATTGTTGACTCCTGTTTCTGATCACAGAGGTACGAAGATAATGGAGCTATTGTTACAACCCCTCCCTTGCAGTTGCAGGGACTTCCAGGTGAATTAAATGGCCACAACCCTTTTATTCACCCTTCATTCTTCTCTTTTTTCTCTTGTTGAGAGACTAAAATCTAGATATTAAAAGTAATTACATATATAAAGAAAATTAGAAAGTGACTCTGCATGACCAAAGAAAGTTCAGGCTTAAAAAAGATCTGAGAAGAGCTTAAGTTCACACCTAGGGCACCTTCTGTGTCCTAACTGTAAACTTGCGTCTGCGGCCATAGCAGCCTACCATCCAATCCCACCCGATCTCAGAAGCTAAGCAGGGACGGACTGGTTAGTCCTTGGATGGGAGACTGCCTGGGAACACCAGGTGTTGGAGGCCTGAGAGAAGGACCTGGCAACTCACTCCCCCCAAAAAATACATCACTGAAAACCCTATGAATAGCAGAGAATCACCACAATAGCGTTCTGTCTGTTACACATTTATTATTTTTAATTCAGAATCAAATACTATATTCCAGGAGTAATTTGGTAATGGCTTCTCTTTTCATGATGTTGTTAGGTGCAGGCAAGTCAGGTCCAACTCATAGCAACTCTCATGGCTGCTTGTTTTTGAGATTGCTTCAGAAGTGGATTGCCACTTCAGGAGTGGATTACCCTTCTGCCATTTTTGCACTGCTAGGGATTGAACCTGGGTCCTCAGAGAGTGTAGAGCAGTGCTCTACCAACTGAGCTAAGCCCCAGCCCAATATTAACGTAGTTAGTATAAATAATAGTGTCAAAAAATTACTGAATACTTATCTTATGCCAGACTCTGGAACTGCATCTCACTTGACAGTCACAAAACCCCTGTATAAGGTGAATAGTATCAGCAGACTGAAGAGGTGCAGAGACTGAAGCTTGTGGAAATGATGCCCGTTGTTCAAGAGCCAGGGGGTGGTGGGGCTAAGGCTGATGCACAACTGCATCTGAGACCCAAACTAGTACTTAAAAACATGACCCAACAAAACATCCACAGATCAGAACACTATCCAGCATGGTCTCCTGCAGCATGGTAGCCCCTTAGCTATGACAGGATGGAGTACATGGAGTGGTGGGGTGGGGGCAGAAAGCAGGAAGGGGAAGCAAAGGGAAGATTGATGAGTGAGATGCTTGAAGATAGTTGGTTCTTGAATTCTTTTTTTTTTTTTCTTTCAGTACTGCCTTGCAATTGCATGCTTTGCAAGTGCTGGAACACTGAGCTGCACCCTCAGCCCATTTTTTTACTTTTTTGGAGACAGGGTCTTGCTAAGTTACACAGACTGCCTCTGATCTCAAACTTGCAATCCTCCTGCCTCCGCCTCTCCAGCTGCTGGGATTACAGGCGTCCGCCACCATGCCCAGCTATCCCATTCCTTATTTTAACAGCTGGAATTATTTGCAAGTTTGTTCTTCTGTAGAGTCCAAATATATGACTCTGACCCAGGTGACGGGGGCTGGTGACCCTTTGGGCAAAGAGCACAATGCCTTCCCCAAACCTCTCAACCTGAGGTCAACTGAAGAAGAAATCCCTCCATGCAGCGGAGGCTTCCACGGCGAGCTGAGGGCTGGTGTGCCGCAGAGAGGCTACGAGGCCTGGAGGTGCTCCGGGCCGGGGCCTTCTCAGGAGTGGCCGGGCTCCCTCACCCAACTTGAACTACCCAGCCTTCAACATTGTCATTGTCCTCACTGGCCTCTGCAGACTCAGTCTTCCTCCTCTCTTAGTCTCTGCATGCTGGAACCAGGAAGCTGGCACCCGCCCTCTACTCTCCAGCTCTGCTTCTGAGGGCGACTGGATCACCTCCTCACCACCAGCCAGCCGTATCGCCTGCTCTGTGTTTACTGTCACCACCTCCAGATCTGTCTCAGGTGTCCTGAGGCCCTGGATCTTGGGCTTGCCCAGCACTCTGTCTCTGACAGTCACCTGGCATCTCCAGTGACTAGATGAGTGACTCACCCGCCATCTTGCCTCACAGATCCCCTTGCAGAACCTGAATTTGCAAACCCTAGAGTTCCTCTTTCCAGCCATGATCTTTTGCCATTTCTCCATCCTCCTTCCTCTTACAGCTGCTTTGTAACAGCATGCCAGCCTCAGGGGCCAGCCCTTCCTCATTCTTCCCAGGCCTCTGGCTTTGTTTCTTTCCCAGTCTCACCTATGCCCTAGGTCCAACCACTTCTCTATTCTCACAGATTTCCTCTTATCTTCTCCCTCTTGATTTTCTTTTCAGCAGCCTAGTTAATCTGTTGTTGTTGTTGTTGTTAGGTGCCGTCAAGTCGTGTCCGGCTCATAGAGACCCTCATAGGGTTTTCAATGGCAGATTGTTTCAGGATTGCCTTGGGAGTGGGTTGCCATGTCCTTCTCCCATTTTTGTGGTGCTGGTATTCAAACTCAGGACCTCAGAGACTGCAGAGTGGCGCTCCACCAACTGAGCTAAATCCCAGCCCCAGTCAATTTGTAGCCTCAGGAAAATCCAGCGGCAAATTTCCTGTCCATGGGCACCCAAGCCATCTAAGTAGTGCTGGCAAAGCCAAAACCCAAAACAACATAGAGTCTTCCTGCTTAATGTTGTTAGAGTTATGTGGCCTGTCTTTAGCTGGATCCTAAATGGTCCTGGAGGGCTGGGATTTAGCTCAGTTGGTAAAGCGCTTCTCTGCAGTCTCTGAGGTCCGGAGTTCAATTCCCAGCACTGCAAAAATGGGAGAAGGGCCTGGCAATCCACTCCCCAGGCAATCCCGAAACAGTCAACCATTGAAAACCCTATGAGGGTTGCTATGAGTCGGATACCGACTCGACAGCACCTAACAACAACAACAATAACAAATGGTCCTGGGTGCTTCATTGCCTTAAACCTGGTTAATCTCTATCTTATTCTCCCCAGCTGTTTGGAATTATTTCCATTTGCATTCTCATTCTTGTTACCTTGTTCTTCTAGCCTAATTCTTCTTGTACCATCATTTTCAGTCAGTGACTTCGCTGTCCACTTCCTGAGATTATGGCATGAATTGTCCCGTGCCTCCATAAGATGTCATCACATCCTGTGCATTATCTTCAACAGCTTCCATGTCTCAAAGGAGAAAATGTCCCTCATCTTGGCCAGCACTATCCTGTCGACCCAAGCACTTGCTATTATCCTCATCACCAATAATCATTCCATCTCTACTATATCTTAAATTCCACCCATTCCCCGATGTGTATCATAATTTAACCCAAGCATTCTCTTCTTAAACACACAAAAAAATAAAACTTCCCTTTCTCTCATTCTCCCCTCAAGTGTCCTTCCAAAGCACACTGCTTACATCTATTTAATTCTGGCTTTTATTGTATGTGTTAGTTAGCTTTCCATTGCTGTAACAAATACCTGGGGTAAATCAAATTATAAAGAGAAAAGGTTTACTTTAGCTCACAGTTTTAGGGGTTTCAGTCCATGACTGAGTGACTCTATTGCTTTTGGGCAGCACATCCTGGCAGGGAGAGTGTGGTGGAGCAAAACTATTTACCTTATAAATGAGAAGCAAAAAGAAAGAAGAAGGGAGTAGTGGAAGAGAAGAGACCAGGGTCTCACTATCTCTCTCAAGGGCACGTTCCCAGTGCCCTAAAACTTCCCAAGAGGACTCACCTCTTAAAGTTTTCACCACCTCCCAGCAGTGGTACCCTGGTAAACAAGCCTTTAACACATGGACCTCTGGGCGACATTCTAGATCCAAACTTCAGCATGATAATAACTTGGGTTCATGAGCTGAGTCTTTTATTATATTTTAACTTCTTGAGTATGATGTTAGGTGGTGGTTGGTGGTGCCACTGAGTCATATCTGACTCATAGTGAACCTTATGGGGTTTTCAGTGGCTGATTGTTTTGAAATCGTCTTGGGAGTGGATTGCCAAATGCTTCTCCCATTTTTGTGGTGCTGGGAATTGAACCTGGGACCTCAGAGACTGCAGAGTGGCACTCTACCAACTGAGCTAAATCCCAGCCCCTCTTGAGTATAAAGGTGCTTATTAATTTTTTATATTTTACCTATCCTCACCCCAGAATCATGGGAATAGCATTCATTTATATTTTCTCCATGAAGCTCTGGCTACATGAATATGGCCCTGGTGTAAAATAATTAAGAGGTCACTGTTCTCTGATGGAAGTTGCTGAACTTTGTCTTCAGACCTAACCATTATGAGATGGCAGCAGGCAGAGGGAGTGTGTCAGGATAGATTTGTGTTTTCATGGAAATAATTGCAGGAAATTACAAAGAAATGCCACTTTAAAGCTAGAATTGGGGCAAGAATGCTAAGAAGTGACTTGCTAACACTTTTTATATTGTTAAATATATTGCTAAATATATACTGCTAATGAGTCTCTATACTATTTCTCTTAGCATATACTATTTCTCTTAGCATATACTATTTCTCTTAGCATATGTTTATTGTTACAGAATAAGGGGTTTCATTATGACATTTCCATATAAATATATAGTGGACTTCTAGCATATTCACCCCCTCTATTACTCTTGATTATCCTTTTCCCCCATTTTCCATCTATACTTGATCTTAGCCCAAAGGCCAAGAAGTGGTTCCCCTTCTCCCCACATTCCCCCCCCCCTTTTTTTTTGCAGTACTGTGGGTTTGAACCCAGGGCCTGGCACTTGTATGCTTTGCAAGTGCAGGACCACTGAGCTGCAGGTTCAGCCTATTTTTTTTTTTTTTTTTACTTTTTTGAGACAGGGTTTCGCTAAATTATGCAGACTGAAGCTGAAGAAAATCAGAACAAGTATACGAGAGCCACGGTATGACCTTGAGTATATCCCACCTGAGTTCAGAGACCACCTCAAAAATAGGTTTAATGCATTAGACACAAATGACAGAAGACCAGAAGAGTTGTGGCACGACATAAAAGATATCATTCAAGAAGGAAGCAAAAAGTTCTTAAAAAGACAAGGAAAAGAGAAAAGGCCAAATTACATGTCAAAAGAGACACTGGACCTTGCCCTTGAATGTCGAGCAGCTAAAGCAAAAGGAAGACATGATGAAGTTAAGGAACTAAACAGAAGATTTCAGAAGGCAGCTCAAGAAGACAAAAACAAATATTATAATGACATGTGCAAGGAGCTGGAGGCAGAAAACCAAAAGGGAAGAACATGCTCTGTGTTTCTCAAGCTTAAGGAAGTGAAGAAAAAATTCA